>ML791078.1:386719-414113 GCA_009831015.1 Picea engelmannii | reverse complement strand
CCTCGCATCTTTTGCAGATCTAGCGGCTGTCGGGTTTTCTTCTCATATCCTACGGCTCTCGGTCTCTTTCCTGTGCTTCCTGCGCGTATAAGAACGCTATTCCTCCTGAGCTTATTCTCCTCGAATCCTTAAAGGATTCCGACATCTGCTTTCGATCATTCACCTCTCTGAACCTTCCATCTTAACTATTGTACTTAAGCTATCATCACTACTGTACTTGCCATCAATGACAAGTCTATGCTGCCTGTAAAACATGCCAACACTCCTTTGTACATTCTTCCTGCACCCATGTCATCTTCATTGCTGTGTCATCATCTAGCTTCTTCTGCCTTAGACGATTGCCATCAATGACAACCTTGACATTCTGAATCCTCTCTGCTATTGCCATATTTCCAACAATTGTACCAATCCAATTTCACGAATACCAGATAGTGCCTCACACAGCAATGGAAACAAATGTTGTTACTTCTTCTGGGAATTCTTCAATTCCCACCACAGTTGCTACCACAGGAGAGTCATCTCCTAACCTACCATCATCGGTCCGAGCCACCATGGTATCGGACGCAACTACGTCACACAGTGGATTGAACCCATCTATGACGGAGGCCACAACCCCCTTCACACCTAGTGCGACAGGCCCTCCGTTCTCATATGGTATGCCTATTTTGGGTACAAGTCCTGTGCTAACCTACTCCACTTTACAGACTTTGGGTCTGGGGGCAGGGAGCTCTAACACTCCTCTGCAAGGTCACCTTGGGGGCACTCCTGTCCCTTTTAACGCTTTTCCTTACATAGGAGGTCATATCCCTCCTTCGTCCCCTTCGCTTGGTGGTCCACATCAGCAGTCTGTCGGGCAACCTACACATACTAGTTTATTTGGAGCAGGGAATCAAGGAACACCTTCTCACAGTATGCCGGTAGGTTCAACATCATTTTCTTGGAATGAGATGTTTGGTAACAACACTTTCTCGTCAACCACTTTCCTGACTGGGGGCAACCCCATTTTTGGACAATCTACTCCTACGCAGGGTACTATTCCTGCACAGGGGGCACACATAGCAGGACCTTGGAATTTAGGACAATGATCCGTTCCCTCCTCCGGAATGCCATTCTGGGGTAATTCTTTCCACAGTCAATGGAACCCCGGACAGACTACTATGCCTCTCCCAGCAGGAATGGCATGGGGTAATCCTTCCCAAAGTCCTTCAAACACGATGCATGCCCAACACTCTATGTCCTTCTTGGGAAATCAGCTGATGATGTATCCATAGATGAAAAATCCTTACGCTGGTCAGGGCCATGGTTTCTACCAGAATCCAGGCCAGCAGCCAAACTATTCCTGGCAACCTGGTGCCAGTCAAACTCCAGGAACCTTTTTCCCAGGTTATCATTAGCAACACAAACTACCATTCCTGGTGACGTTACACTTTCTATATTTGACAAGGTTGTTAAATGATCCTATTTTTCATGATCCACGTTGGCCTCCTATGCCGACGAAGTTGCCTTTGGACATTCCAAAGTTTGAGGCCAAGCCTAATGAAGATCCAGGTGATCATGTGACTACCTTTCATCTTTGGTGCTCATCTAACTCATTGAAAGATGACTTTGTATAGTTGTGATTGTATCAACGTACTCTTATTGGGAGTGCCACGAAATGGTACATCGAGCTCGATCGCTCAAGATACTCTTCTTTTGGCGAACTGACAATGGCCTTCCTTAACCATTTCCAGTTACCTGTGAGATACGACGCTGGCACAGAGCTGCTCGCCAATTTCAAACAGACAACAACGGACCATATCTCTGATCATATCCGAGAGTGGAGACGCTGGAAGAGTTTAATCAAAGTACCAATCCCACCAACATTCCTGCTTGAGTGGTTCCTTAAGTCTTTGGTCCCACAGTTATCCAAAGACATCGCGATATATGGAGTTTCCTCCGAGGAAGATGCCATCGTGAGGGCTCAACAGTTTGAGCTCATCTATTCTCAGTCTGGTTTATTATACAACATCTTTCCAGATGCGCCACATTCGATACTAGATAAAACTAGACAGAGAGTTGGACCACATACTGATGGTATTGTTGGTTCAACACAAACCAAGCCCGCTGAGCAATTGACAAAACAGTTGCAATAGTTATCCATACAACACACAGCGGCCAGCCAAACCACTGCTTTGGCTGCTTCCCCTACCCAAATATCGAAAGTACACTCCGTGCATTTGGCTAACCCAAAGGCCACCCAACAGCCCGAAGGGAAGAAAAAACAATGAAAGAAGGGTAAGCGGGATAAAAAACCCATTGATAATGCTGGTGGGGACAACACGGAAAAATGGAAGGTGAGGTATCCATGCAACTTGTGTGCAGAAGACCACCTGACCCATCTTTTTCCTCAACTTACAGAGGCCCAAAAATTCGTCACACAACAACAGCAAGCAGTGTTGACTAATCCCTTTCAACATGGGAAAAATCTCACTCAAGCCTCTACAAGCACAGAAGGGGGCAGCCAAGAAACCTGCCCGCCTCCAAACAATCCCTCATCCATGAACATATATATGGTTAGGAGTGATGCTTTCATATTAACTAGAGTGCACGACTATAGTAAACCAAGCGCTTCTAAGAAGGGTAAAGAAGTTGATATCCCATCTCTTCCTCTACAGATTGCGAAGACGTTGGGAGAAACAATGACACGCATTCCAAAGGGTGTATTTAAAAAATCTTCTCACAACCCAAACGCAAGGGCTGCCCAGAATTACTCTGTAGTGGAAGATTTATCACAAACCCCTTGTGTGATGTCTGCTTTGGAGGTCCTCCAAAGCTGCCCTGCTCAGAGGAAATCCTTGTTAACCGCTTTGGGCTCTACTGAGACTTGTAATTCGGGCACCATCATGTTATATACAAGCATCTTAAAACCTTGTCTGCCTTACCACGCAGCGTTTCAGATAGTAGTGGCTCATCCCACGAAAACGTTTACTCATAATATCTTCCACACGGTGGTCGACGAGGGTGCCTCGACATGCGTTATGTCATTAGCATGATGGAAGGCCATTGGCCAACCCGTTTTGTCTCCATCACCTACTCTCCTCACTACTTTTGACGGTCGTTCATTCTGACCACATGGCATTGTTCCTTCTTTCCCTATGCAGTTAGGAGAGAAAACTGTGTGTGTCGAAGTAGAGGTAGTTGATGCTCCCCTTGACTATAATCTCTTGTTAGGATGGAGTTGGACTTATGCTATGCAAGCTGTGGTTGCTACAGTTTTTCGAGTCTTGTTGTTTCCACACGAGGGTCAGATAGTGACCATTGATTAACTATCTTTCTCTAGACCTGACCCATCTTTGGGGGCATCCACGGTCCTGATGATTGATAATCCTCAACCAGGTGTTGTTAACGTAGGAGTTGGTTTGTGCCCGTCCTTGATGGGTACCTTCGATTACCCACCTCCTCACGACGATATAAAATTTATATCTAATCACCATAAGGTTGAGATTTTTCAAGTTTCGTCGTTCCGCATGACTTACTTTGAGGATCCTCAGATTCTTCCTTCCCCATCAGCCACGATGGATGAGATAGGGCACCCCAGCATGTCCATGCCCTTGTCTGCCACTGAGGCAACATACTCTTTAGTCCAGCAAGCTTCAGCTAACCTGATCCGACTCCTGCACAAGAGTTATATCCACTTCTAGGGCCTATTTGGGCTCAGGTTTCTCTCGCTATCGTCGATTTGTTAGACTTAGTCTTGCCTTCTGACGAAGCAGTAATCGAAGCAATGACTAGTCCGGACAAACCTTGGGAAGATATTCACCACAGATCATATTTTCTCCCAGAGTTAAGCTGAATCGAAGCCAGAGAATTCATCGTTACCATGACGGGAGATCATCCATGTCCCATTAATCTCTTAGCTACGCAGGAAATTTATGCTGAGGGCAATATGGTGACTATCGTTGAAACTATACCCATTAACATCTCCCGAAACCCTGGCATCATGGAGAATGTATTTGTCGGAGCAGATTGCTCCCCCAAAGAAATTCAAGCTTACATGGATCTTTTCAAATAATTCCACGACATTTTTGCCTGGTCTTATGAGGAAATGCCAGGTATCAATCCAAAAATAGTTGAACATGAAATTACAACGTATCCTGATGCCAAGCCTGTTCGACAAAAACTTCGTCCAGTTAATCCCAAGAAAGCAGCAACCATCAAGATTGAGGTTGAGAAATTTCTAAAGGAAAGTTTTATTTATCCTATCCATTTGACTCAATGGGTGTCAAATCCTGTGCCGCTCAATAAAAAACAAGGCACGATTCATGTATGTACCGATTTCCGTGATTTGAACAAGGCATGTCCCAAAGATAATTTTCCAACACCATTCATTGACCAGATCATTGATGAAGGTGCCAATTGTGAAGCCTTTTCTTTCATGGATGGTTTTTTGGGATATAATCAAATCCAAATCAAACCTAAGGACCAACACAAAACGACATTCATTTGTCCGTGGGGAACATTTGCATATCGTAAGATGCCTTTTGGCCTTAAAAATGCTGGAACCACATTCCAGCGGGCCATGTCTTTTGCTTTTCATGACCTCAAACATATATTCGAGGCCTATCTAGATGATTTAGCATCATGCTCTCACAAGCAAACGGATCATCCCGCACACCTTAGACTAATCTTTGAATTTTGTCACTACTTTAGGATTCGCTTGAATCCAAACAAGAGCAGCTTCTGCATAACGTCAGGACGTTTGTTAGGTTTCATCATATCAACAACAGGGATCATGGTTGATCCTCTTAAGGTGGAGGAAATAATCCAGTTGCCCCCCCCACGCACAATCCTACAACTTCAGAGTCTACAAGGCGAGGCGAACTTCTTACGATGCTTCATTGCCAACTATGCTGAAATAACCAAGGGATTTATGAGTTTACTAAAGAAAGATGTTCCTTTTTTCTGGGATGAAGCTGCTCAATGCTCTTTCGATGCATTAAAACATGTCCTCACAACCACACCTCTGCTATGGACACATAACTATAACAAAGATTTCTTATTATATCTGGTTGTCGTAGAGTCAACCATTGGCATGGTTTTAGTTTAGGAAGATGATTCATTCTCAGAATACGTGATCTATTACCTGAGCCAAGGTCTCGTAGGACCGGAACTCAATTATTCTCATATCGAAAAACTTGCGTTGGTAGCAGTTCATGCTGTTCAACAGTTCTGTCACTATGTTATGTTTCGCAAGACCACCATCATTGCTGTCGTGAATCCATTCCAGTACATGTTGACATGATGAGTTATAGGTGGAAAAATTAGTATATGGATAGTCATCCTCCAAGAATTTGACTTAGACTTTGTTTCAGCAAAGTCCAAGAAGTCATTGGTCTTTGCAGAGCTTATTTCAGAACTTCTGGTTGAGTCAGGTGATGTTGTGCCTGAGGAATCACCTATCCAGGGAGATATGTTTTTGATTACATATTCAGACCCCTGGTATGGAGATATACTTATCTATCTCCAGACTTTGAAATGCCCCACCTCTGCTTCTCGTGACGAGCTTTGGCAGATATGCCATCAGGCTAATAATTATCTCATACTTGATGATACGTTGTATCGGAGAGGTGTAGACTGCATCTTACATCGATGTCTCACTCATGAGGAGGCCATCATCGTGCTCAATGATTTCCATACTGGAGCTTTTGGCGGTCATTTATCTGGGTTGGAAACATCCCAAAAGATTCTACGAGAAGGTTACTTCTGGTTGACACTTATCAAAGATTGTATCGAATTGGTCAAGAAGTGTCATCCATGCCAAATCTTCTCTCGGAAAATGAGGGCACATCCCGCTCCTATGTTTCCTGTCATCACAGTTGGTCCCTTCACTAAGTGGGGGATTGATTACACTACATGCAACCCCCCGTTAGCAAGGGGGCACCGCTATTTCATCATAGCTGTCAACTACTTCAATAAGTGGGTTGAAGCTATGCCAATGTTTAAAGATGATGGAGAGACTGCAGCTCTCTTCTTATTCAACCAGATCATAGAAAGGTTTGGCATCCTAAGAGAGATTGTCACTGACCATGGCAATCACTTTCAGAACCAAATGATGAACGAATTAACATCAAATCTTAGGTTATGGCAGGAGCATTCATCACCTTACTACCCCCAAGCCAATGGACAGGTGGAAGCTGTAAACAAAACTCTTAAGACTATTCTACAACGAACTATCAACTCAGCCAAGTCAAATTGGCAGTTGATGTTATACTCGGCATTATGGGCTTACCGAACATCTGTTAAGACTGCAACCAGTTTCTCGCCTTTTCAACTCATTTACGAAATGGAGGCAGTCTTGCCCATTAAATGTCAGATCCCATCTCTAAAATTGGCAGTACAATTATTGCCAGAGACTTCTCTGCTTGAAGAATGGTTAGTACACCTTGAGAAGCTCAATGAGCAGTGTCGTGATGTGGCCCTAGCCAACGAGGCTCACAAACATAAGGTCAAGTGTCAATATGATAGGTCCGTTCATCCTCGGATTTTCTTTGAGGGTGACCTTGTCCTGGTCTATGACCAAGATAAGGACCCCCTGGGGGCAGGAAAGTTTAAACCCATGTGGTTCGGACCATTCATTATAAAAGAGGTATTAAAAAAGGGTGCTTATCATTTGGTTGATTTTGAAGGGAATGCTTTGGCGGAGCCTAGAAATGGGCTCTACCTGAAGAAGTATTACTCATAGACAGGTCACTGTGGGTAACTTTCTGTAACATATGTATAGTCTTTGTACTATTACTTTTTAAGTCTCTTTTAAGTATTATGGACATGTCATTGATGTTATCTTTCATCAATATGGAAGATGTCAAGTGATTCCGAGGTGTTAATTGGGTATGCAGACGGTGCTAGTCGACACACGTGGAGGCTTGCCTCTGTAGCTTGGGTAATCTTTACACCTTAGGGCCAATTGTTATCTTCTGGAGGTATATGCTTAGGTGACACCACAAATAATGTCGTCGAGTATAGTGCAGTTATTGAGTTGCTTTGTGACGCCTTGTCATTGGGTATCTCTCATCTCCGGATCTATCTCGACGCTCAACTGGTTGTGTCGCAGCTAAACAGAGTATACCGGGTTCATGATCCAACTTTACACCAACGATTCCTTAGGGTACGTCTCTTAGAACGAAACTTTGATTATATTACATATTTTCATGTTCCTAGGAGATTAAACCAAATTACAGATACTCTAGCTAATCAAATTTTAGATTGGCATCTTGCACACATATAAAAGAACGTTGACATAAGCATGTAAATAAATTTTTGCACACGCGATCCTTAAGACACAAAAGATAAAAAAACCATATATAACATCATAAAACAACCAGAGTACATAGATGGATGCAAGTGCCTCAAAAATGGGATTAATAAACGAGTCATGGGGCTTATGCCCTCAAAAAATATATACAAGTGCTTGTGGCACGTAAAAAGTCTAAATAGGTTTAGGGCCTATGGGCCCTCTTATAATAGTCCACAGCATGGGCTAAACGCCTAAAAAATCGGACCCACATCCGAGGTGACCCCATGACATGAGGCTGCATGGATGGAAACAGGTCCTCTATCTCTACCATTGAGACTGTGCAAGTGAGTGCATTGAAATTCTGCTCAACTTGTCTAAGGACTCTCTTAGCCTCCCCGGTTGGGAGGTTCCCTGCTACTACTACTCCTCTGGCGGAGGCAGCTATGGATTCTGGCCAAGGACAATGCATGTTCCGTGCATAATCGACAGGTTGCACGGGTCCCACATCTACATGCAACAAACATTTACTCGTCAAATACACTGGCATACAAAAAAATGATATATATCACAAAAATAACATAAAAATTACATATGCAAACAAAAAACTACAAAGGTGGAGACTTACCCATCTCCCCTCGCTCCTCACCAGGAGGCACAGGTATCTCAGGATCTCTAGAAAAATCTATCCCTGCATATGGGTAGTCCTCGATCACAGGGATCTACCATGACAGCCGCGCAAAGAAAGCATCATCAAAGGACTCATTGGTCCTTCCACCACCCTATCGCGGCAGTAATACTGCCCATCTACACACTGTAGGAAATGAGGCCTGATGTCCTCGTACTACTTCCCGAGGGCTAAAGCTCGGAACTCTCTCGAAGAAAAATGAACACAAGATCGTCCCAAACCCGAAATTCCTTTGTTTCCGCTGTCGGAAATTTGTCAATTGCCTCTTCATGCACTCCAGTAATGTAGTACTCCGGTCAAAAATCTGTGCATTCAAGCACTGGATCGCACAGTTCATCTGTGCACGAGAAGCCTGATGCAAGGCTGCAAAACCGGTAATCTTCCCAATTAGTAATAATATCACCTGCAATGATAGGTTAGTGGTCTTACTAATAGGTACCTGCGAGCCCGCACGATCAGTCCCAGCCTCACAGTGCTCAGCTATCAGTTCCGAGATCTTACTCGGTCCCGTAGGAAAAGTCCTAAAGTTGACTAGTTCCCCTCTCCTTGAGAGGCCAGTCAAAAAATATATATCCTCGGTGGTGGGCACCAGTGATTGCCCCTCTAGCATAAAGGCCTTTGCATCAGGGTGCCAATAGTTGATCAAGGCATTCAGTAGCCTTGGTTGTGTACGCATAAATGGACACAGAAAAAAATTCAGTAAATCGCATTGCATCAACATGGCCACGACATTCGGATCTGCCGCAACCAACTTACTGACTGCTTCATGCTCTCTTTCCCTCCACTGGACATACATCCTGCCAACACAACAAGGTTCAGGAGGGTCAGCACTTGCATTTTGATTATTTTTTCTACAAGGGGGGGGGGGGGGNGTCCACACGAGCTGCAGAGGCGACAGGTGCGTGTACACGCGAGCAGCCTTTACTCTGCCCGAGTGTACATGCGGCCTGTCCAAAGACAGCCTGCGTGTACCTAGGGCCGACTTTTTTAAGGTCAGCGCCCACCCAAAAAATGAACTTAACAACAAAATTGAAGAATTGAATAGCTAGATAAGAGAGTTTGTACTTACTTGGTCCAAGCAGAAGTTCATTTCGTCCACTTTAGCTCCCGGAATCACCGTTTTTAGCAAAGGGGGTCTTTTGGCTCGAGAGTCAATTTCCAAATCAGCAATGGTGATAATGAGCTGCCAACTTCTATTTATAGACTTTTTGGCCTCTTTTTGTCACCTTTTTGGCCTCCCTTATCAGTTTCTTTATACCAAAAACCATTTAGAGTGATTCAGGAGTTATATGGGAGGGATTTGATAAGGTATTGGGACACTTTTTTGAGTTTTGAGAAAATTTTGACGGTCCATAATTTTTTTTCCAAGAATCAACTTGAGCATATAGGTTAGGTTATTACCCCAAATTTTTGATGCAGGAGCATCGCCAGCACATCAAGCGAGCCAGCGTGGAAGCGGAAGATAGCTGGACAAGCCAACACACATTTTTGAAAGTGCTTTGGGATTGTTGCGCAAATCTTAAATGAGCCATTTATGAAGGCGCACTTTGTATATTGTAATGGACCTTGAGCGGATAGCTCTCGTCCTTAGGTAGATAGTCGGTATTTAATAGATTTAATGCCGGTAGATAGGAATTTAATTTAGATTTGATAGCCTAGCATCCGAGAGGGAAAATGGATATAGACACCCTCCTTTGTACATTGTAACATTATCATTCAGAAGCAGAAGAGCAGGTAGAGAATTGTATGAACACCCATGTACAGACATTTGAATTAATAGAAGAAAGATTTGATTCAAATCCATGGTTTTGTGTTGTTTCTCTGTGTATTGATGTTATGCTCATGAATGTTTTCTTTCAGTCATACATTGGATTTTATATGCTGTGTATGTGATTTCATGGTTGAATTGAAGTATGAGAGAAAGAGTGAATGAGTTTCAATTGTTTCTCTATTTGAGCCAGAGGATTCCTGCAAGGAGTGCAGTCGAATTTGTCCGCAAGGAGTGCGTTGAAAGAAGGGTTCAATTAGAGATAGCTTATGTTCTAATTCCCTCGAAGGTACATTTAGGCACAGTGTCGTGCAAGGAGTGCGCATACCAAGGAGAAGTCTCAGAGTTGTGATTCTGAGTAAAACATCGAAAGACTGCTGCTGCAGGAGTGCGCAGAGTTGAGATATTTCAACACTTAGTCGAGGTTGAAGGGTTGCCACAAGGAGTGCGTGAAAGAGTTCTTGAAGGACCTGAAGTTGTGGAAAAGCTTAGGAGGAATAGGCCTTTGAATTCACTGAAGGGTAAGTGTGGAGAAGCTGCCGTGGAAAGTCTGAAAGAAGCATCGCAGGTTGGCGAGTGAGCGAACCAGTCTCGTGGGGAGACACTTCCTCATTTCACCAAATCATCAAAGGGAGAACGGATGGATGAAATATTTGGAGGGGATTTCACGAAGTTCCATGGGCTGTTGGATCTCACGGAGGTGTGAGGAGGTTACAGCATAAGTGTGGAAGAGGTTCGAAGCTCAAGTGGGGTAGAGCCATCGATCCCGAGTCATAGGGACCGTCAGATCTACGTGTGACATCGCATATCGGGGTTTCATAGGTTGAAGCCCGTGATCTTGGCAACAGAAGCTGTGAATTCGTGAAGCGCGATATTCTGACGAGATCATAACCATCCATTGTTTGGGATCTGTGTCAGGAGATCCCAAGAAGTCGGGGTTCAAAGAATCGGGGTTTTCGAGAATAAATAAATCTCGCCGCTCGAAATCGCAAAACGCGATATTTCGATGGAAGGGTTGTGTGGGCCACAGCACGAGATAGTGGATGACAGGTGGCATAAGTCATCGGGGTTTCACGACGAGAAGTGTCGATCCATCGACATCCAGATTCGCGATCCCGCGAAGTCTGATATCCCGATAGAAGTGACGGGGAGTCGAAGAGACAGCTCACGCGTGTGTCGGAGTTTTGGCATATTGCGAGTCGGGAGTTGGTAAAGTGAAGTGTTTGATATCGCGAGTTGCAAAATCGTGATAAGGATAGAAGTTCCGATAAGGTGAGAGGAAGTCAGCATTGACGAAAGCCATCGGGTCTCGGGGATTTGAGAGCCCAGTGATAAACAGAGAACTTGTGAAACCACGAGTTTCGATCCTCCGATAAGTCAATGAAGGGGGATCGTGCTGGAGAAGAGAATTTGTGGGTGTATATTTCCTGATAGGGAAATATAAGAGCCTTGGAGTTCTTCGGGCCGAGAAGAAAGAAGGACCTGAGGAAGCAGACGTGCTCCGAGGAGCGTGGCTGCGCCAAAGTGGTATCAGAGCGGGAATAATTTCTTTTCTTTCTATAGTAAAGAAGGAAATTCACCATGCCGTCGAGGAGAGAAAGACAATCACCTGATCCAGAAGATAGGGAGGTGCGAAGGAGAGGCAGGCAGGTAGTCAATCCAGAAATGGAGAGACAGATGAGAGATCTTCGAGCAAGACTTAAAGATATGGAGACAGCTCAAAGACACATAGCTAGTGCAGGGGATCTGAGCGATTCTGATAGTGAGATAGAGGCTGAACGCGAGGAGGAAGTTGCAGCTGAGGATACGGCAAATGAACGTCTAATTAAAGCTATTTCTAGGATGGGTGCAAAGGCAAAGATGGACATTCCAGTCTATGAGGGAAATCTGGATGCAGGAGAGCTTCTAGATTGGATTAGAGCTCTCGACACATACTTCGATTATGAAGATATCGAATAGGATAAGAAAGTCAAGCATGATATTACGCGCTTGAAGGGACATGCAACATTGTGGTGGGACGAGCTACAAGCTGACAAACGTTGCAAAGGCAAGCAAAAGATCAAGAGTTGGGATCGAATGATTGCGAAGATGAAGGCTAAGTTCATCCCAAGAGACTATCAAATTACTCTGTTCAGGAGAATGCAGAACCTGAGACAGAAACTGATGACAGTGAAGTAATACACTGAGGAATTCTATCGACTGAACATCAGGGCAGGTCATCGGGAGAGCGATGATGAGAAGGTTGCTAGATATTTGAATGGTCTAAGATACGACATTCAGGATGAATTAAGCATGGTTACCATCAGGACAGTGGAGGATGCTTATCAGATGGCTCTGAAAGCAGAAGAGAAGTTGAGCCGTAAGTAAGGTCAGAGGGGTCGAGGCAGAAGTTAGCCCAGAGGCAAGGCAGTGGCCCAGGACAAATTCCAGAAGCCCAAGGAGGAATGGAAGAAACCTCAGGGTAAAGTTGAAAGAGGTGGAACCTCACAGCGAGGACCATATGTTGAACAGAGAGGGCAGCATAATGAGCAGAAGGGAGATTATGCTGACGCAAATACTTTTCCTTGTACCAGAGGTAGAGGAAGGGGAAGAGGTGGAGTAATCACTTGCTTCACATGTGGGAAAAATGGGCACAAGTCATTCGAGTGTCCAGAGAAAAATAACGACATTGGAGAAGCTCACATCACAGAAGTGCAGAGGCAGGATGTTGAGGCAGAATATGCAGAAGGCGGAAGGTCATTGATGATGCGTAAAGTCCTTTTGACACCCAAGAAGGAGGTGGAAAACTCAGCTCAAAGGACCAGACTTTTCAGAACATCTTGCAAGACCAAGGATAGGGTGTGCAAGGTCATTGTATACAGTGGTAGAACAGATAATCTTGTATCTACAGAGATGGTAGAGAAGTTGGAGCTGGAGACGACTGATCATCCGAGTCCATACAAAGTTTCGTGGCTACAGAAAGGACACCAGGTAACTGTTACTAAACAATGCTTGGTTGAGTTTAAAATAGGTGGATATAATGATAAGATCTTGTGTGATGTTATTCCCATGGATGTATGTCATCTATTGCTGGGTAGACCGTGGCAATATGACATAAATGTTATTCATGATGGGAGAATGAACACCTATACCCTGGAGAAGAATGGGAGAACCCATATGTTGCTTCTGATAAAGGATAAAGAGGTGAAGCCGGAAGTAAGAAACACAGTACTTCTCATGAGTGGGAAGGAGCTTCTTACGGAGGTTAAGAAGAAAGAAGATCCACAATTCTTTGTGGTCAGAAAGCCAAGGATTGTTCTGACCAGCACAAGAGTGGATGATTTACCGGATGAGGTTCAGGAACTGCTAGAAGAGTTCACTGACATCATAGTGGACGAATTACCTCGTTCATTTCCACCAATGAGGAGCATGAGTCATCATATAGATCTCATACCAGGAGCTAGTTTGCCGAACAAAGCCGCGTACAGGTTGACGCCGCAAGAAAATGAGGAGGTCAAGAGACAGGTCCAGGAATTATTGGACAAAGGATTAGTTAGGGAAAGCTTAAGCCCATGTGTTGTTCCGACAGTACTCAGTCCGAAGAAAGACGAAGACTGGAGGATGTGTATTGACTCAAGAGTGATCAACAAAATAACCATCAGGTACAGGTTTCCACTTCCGAGAATGGATGATCTGATGGATTGCTTGAGCGGGGCAAAGTAATTTTCAAAGATAGATTTGAAGAGAGGATATCATCATATTCGCATGAGGGAAGGCGATGAGTGGAAGACAACCTTCAAGACCAACAAAGGACTGTATGAATGGTTAGTCATGCCGTTTGGTTTGACAAATGCACCAAGTATCTTTATGAGGCTGATGAATGAAGTCCTGAGGGAGTTCATCGGAAATTTTTTTATTATGTATTTGGATGATATACTGATTTACAGTAAATCAGAGGCTGAGCATCTGAAGCATTTGGCCATTGTGATGAAGAAGCTACAGCAGGAGAAGCTGTTGATCAATATGAAGAAGTCCTCATTCATGAAGACAGAGCTCATTTACTTGGGTTTTGTTATTTCGGCTAATGAGTTGAGGATGGATCCGGATAAAGTGGAAGTGATCAAGATTTGGCCATCACCGAGAAACATTTTTGAGGTGAGAAGTTTTCATGGTTTGGCTAGTTTCTACCGAAAATTCATCAGGAATTTCAGTGGGATTAGCGCAGCGATGATGGACACAGTGAAGAAGCGGCATAAGTATTTTCACTAGACAACAGAGGCTGAGAAGAGCTTCAATCTGTTGAAGCGGAAGATAATGGAACGACCAGTTTTGGTGTTGTCGGATTTCATTAAGACATTTCAGGTGAAATGTGATGCAAGCGGGTTTGCCATAGGAGCGGTATTAAGTCAAGAAGACAGACCGGTTGCATATTTCAGCGAGAAGCTAGATGAGGCGAAACTAAAGTATTCCATGTATGATAAAGAATTTTATGCTATCATACAGGTGTTGAAGAAGTGGAGGCATTACTTGATCCCAAAAGAATTTGTTTTGTATAGTGATAATCATGCATTGCAATTTGTGACTCAACAGGAGAATTTGAATTAGAAACATGCAAAATGGGTAGAGTATATGCAGAATTTCACATTTGTGATTAAACATATTTCTGGTACTGCTAACAAAGTGGCTGATGCTTTGAGCAGGAAGTGTTTGTTGCTGCAGGAATTCCGAGTCAAAACATTGGGTTTTGAAAATATCAGGGACATGTACGCAGGTGATGCAGATTTTGCAGAGGTGTATGAAGCAGCTGAGAATCCAGTTCTCAGAGACAGAAGCCTGTGGATAGATTATATGATCCAGGAAGGATTGTTGTTCAGAGGCAATCAACTGTGTATCCCAAATTGCTCCATGAGGGAGAACTTGTTGAAAGAGAAACACAGTGGAGGCTTGGCCAGACACTTTGGTCATGATAAAACATTCGTGAAGCTGAGCGAGTCTTAATTTTGGCCAGGAATGCGGATATATGTCAAGAGATTTGTTGACAGATGTAGAATTTGCCAGCATTCAAAGGGGAGAAAACAAAATGCAGGTTTTTACCAGCCATTACCCATATCAGAGAGGCCATGGGAGGCGATAAGCATGGATTTTGTATTGGGGTTGCTAAGGACGCAAAGAGGTGTTGATTCAATCTTTGTGGTAGTGGACAGGTTTTCCAAGATGGCACATTTTATCCCATGCCAGAAGACCAGCGATGCGACTCATATTGCAAATCTGTTTTTCAAGGAGGTCATTCGACTTCATGGATTGTCGAAAAGCATAGTTTTGGACAGAGACACAAAATTCATAGGGTATTTTTGGAGGACCTTATGGAAGAAGCTAGGAACTAACTTGGCGTTTAGTTTTGCTTATCATCCTCAGACGGATGGACAAACAGAGGTGGTCAACAGAAGTCTGGGAGACTTACTGAGAAGCTTGGTGACGGAGCACCATAGCAGTTGGGACCACATATTGCCACAGGCAGAGTTCGCATACAACGATTCAGTGAATCGGAGTACAGGCCGAAGTCCATTTCATGTTGTCTATGGGATGCAGCTGAGTGGAGTTTCTTAATTAAGGGATTCAGAAGAGACTGCTACTAGCAGCGCTAGTGCAGAAGAATTTCCTGAGGCGATGAAAGAACTTCACAGTCAGGTGAAGGAGCGATTGTTAAAATCAAGCCAGGAGTATAAACGCCTAGCAGATCAGCATCGGAGACAACTCCAGTTTGAAGTTGGTGATCTAGTGTTGGCACACTTAAGGAAGGAAAGGTTCCCGAGGGGAACATACAATAAGTTGAAAATGAAGAAAATCGGGCCATGTAGGGTCTTGAGAAAATTCAGAGAAAATGCTTATAACACTGAGTTGTTGGATGGCATCGGAATATCTCTGATATTCAATGTTGCAGATTTATACCCATATAGGACTGGAGAAGCAGAGACTGGAACTGAGGAGCCAGTAATCCAGTGGGTGAAGCAATTTCCAGTTGTAGAAAATCCATAGATGGAATGCATACTAGACAAGAGAGTGGGTAAGAAGACCAGAAGGAAAGAATACTATGAGTATCTAGTCAAATGGAAAAATCACCCAGTGGAGGATGCCAGCCGGGAGACTGAAGCAGTAATACAGAAGCATGGATATACCGTGCAGGAACTCATGGACAGGAGCCCATGAAATGTTTCAAGCGAGGGAGTATGATGCAGGAGCATCGCCAGCACATCAAGCGAGCCAGCGCGGAAGCGGAAGACAGCTGGACAAGCCAGCACACATTTTTGAAAGTTCTTTGGGATTGTTGTGCAAATCTTAAATGAGCCATTTATGAAGGTGCACTTTGTATATTGTAATGGACCTTGAGCGGATATCTCTCATCCTTAGGTAGATAGTCGGCATTTAATAGATTTAATGATGGTAGATAGGAATTTAATTTAGATTTGATAGCCTAGAGTCTGAGAGGGAAAATGGATATAGACACCCTCCTTTGTACATTGTAACATTATCATTCAGAAGCAGAAGAGCAGGCAGAGAATTGTATGAAGAACACCCATGTACAGGCATTTGAATTAATAGAAGAAAGCTTTGATTCAAATCCATGGTTTTGTGTTGTTTCTCTGTGTATTGATGTTATGCTCATGAATGTTTGCTTTCAGTCATACATTTGCTTTTATATACTGTGTATGTGATTTCATGGTTGAATTGAAGTCTGAGAGAAAGAGTGAATGAGTTTCAATTGTTTCTCTATTTGAGCCAGAGGATTCCTGCAAGGAGTGAAGTCGAATTTGTCCGCAAGGAGTGCTTTGATAGAAGGGTTCAATTAGAGATAGCTTTTGTTCTCATTCCCTCGAAGGTGCAGTTAGGCATAGTGTCATGCAAGGAGTGCGTAGACTAGGGAGAAGTCTCAGAGTTGCGATTCTGAGTAAAACATCGAAAGATTGCTGCTACAGGAGTGTGCAGAGTTGAGAGATTTCAACACTCAGTCGAGGTTGAAGGGTTGTCGCAAGGAGTGCGTGTAAGAGTTCTTGAAGGATCTGAAGTTGTGGAAAAGCTCAGGAGGAATAGGCCTTTGAATTCACTGAAGGGTAAGTGCAGAGAAGCTGCCGTGGAAAGTCTGAAAGAAGTGTCGCAGGTTGGCGAGTGAGCGAATGAGTCTCGTGGGGAGACACTTCCTCATTTCGCCGAATCATCAAAGGGAGAACGGACAGATGAAATATTTGGAGGGGATTTCACGAAGTTTCGTAGGCCATTGGATCACACGGAGGTGCGAGGAGGTTACAGCATAACTCTGGAAGAGGTTTGAAGCTCAGGTGGGGCAGAGCCGTCAATCCCGAGTCATAGGGACCATCAGATCTACGCGTGACATCACATATCGGGGTTTCATAGGTTGAAGCTCGTGATCTTGGCAACAGAAGCTATGAAGTCGCGAAGCACGATATTCTGACGAGATCAGAACCGTCCATTGTTTGGGACGTGTGTTAGAAGATCCTGAGGAGTCGGGGTTCGAAGAATCGAGGTTTTCGAGAATAAAGAAATCTCACCACTCAGAATCGCGAAATGCGATATTCCGATGGAAGGGTCGTGTGGGCCACAACAGGAGATAGTGGAGGACAGGTGGCATATGTCATCGGGGTTTTGTGGCGAGAAGTGTCGATCCATCGACATCCAGATTCGTGATCCCGTGAAGTCCGATATCCCGATAGAAGTGACGGGGAGTCGAAGAGACAGCTCACGCGTGTGTCAGAGTTTCGACATATCGTGAGTCCGGATTTGGTAAAGTGAAGTGTTTGATATTGCGAGTTGTGAAACCGTGATAAGGACAGAAGTTCCGATAAGGTGAGAGGAAGTCAGCGTTGATGAAAGCCATCAGGTCTCGGGGATTTGAGAGCCCAGTGATAAACAGAGAACTTGAGAAACCGCGAGTTCCGATCCTCCAATAAGTCAAGGAAGGGGGATCACGCAGGAGAAGAGAATCTGTGGGTGTATATTTCCCGATAGGAAAATAGAAGAGCCTTGGAGTTCTTTGGGCCGAGAAGAAAGAAGGTCCTGAGGAAGCGGACGTGCTCTGAGGAGCGCGGCTGTGCCACTTTTGCATCTCATTGTCTTTTTCCTCTGCTATAGGATCGATCCCATGAGGTTGTGACACAGAAACGTCATATCTGCTTTAGAAGTGTCGCAACTTGGCGGTAGAGCTTACTAGAACATGGATGCCCTAGGTAGGTCCTGGTTGCATTATGGTGTCCATGCCGTCTCTAAAACACTGTAGGCTCGGGATTCCTTATAGTCTTTCCTGAATATGAGTTTGAGCCTTATTTGCATGATTCTTCTTCGCTCTTTCTCTCACCCTCGGGACTCCCAAAAATTGGGTCTCCTTTTAAGCCCTTTTCAGACCCTCTAAAAATGAAAAGATTGTTGAGCGATCTTGTGGCCTTTCACGCTCGTTAAACTAAAATTTGAAGTCACGTCTATCCGGCGGTAGTTTACCCCTCTTTTGGTCTGGATGGTCAACTGTACGAACAAAGGTATACTCTATAGAACTTCCATTCTTTAGAAGATTACTCTCAGGTATAATTTTATCCCTTTTTCAGGCCTGAGAAACTAAACTTACGAAAAAGAAACCCCCACGGAGTCCATAGTTAAGCTCTTTTTAGACTCC
Source organism: Picea engelmannii (assembly GCA_009831015.1). Lineage (NCBI taxonomy): Eukaryota > Viridiplantae > Streptophyta > Pinopsida > Pinales > Pinaceae > Picea > Picea engelmannii. The sequence continues at coordinate 395,728 of ML791078.1, read as the reverse complement.
CTAAAATTGAAAAGATCGTCGAGTGACCTTATTCTTTCACACTCGTTAAATTGGTCCAGAAGAATATTCCTGACGGAGTCCATAGTTAAGCTTTTTTCAGACTCCTTAAAAGTGAAAAAATGGCTGAGTGATCTTGTCCTTGTCACACTCGTTAAAATGGTTTTGAATCGATGTCGAATCGGTGCTAGTTTATCCCTTTTTCGAACCGACTAGACTATCTTCAAAAAAGGTACCCCAATGGAGTCTCCTTTTATGTTTTTTCAGACTCTCTAAATATGAAAAACCACTGAGCTTACCTTCTCTGGGCTCGTTAAATTTACATCAAAGGATGTTACCATTGTGTGTTCTATCAACCGCATCTGCATACCTTATCCACCATCCTTGTGATAGTTTGCTTATGCGTCTTAACACCTTTGGCCACCAAAGGATTTTCCCCGAGTATCATTTTACCAGAACATCAGTCTTGTCCTTCTGCCTTGAGCTTGTATGTTTGCAATACTCATTCCTCCATCGTAACGTAATATTCCTTTATTCTTTTTCCAAAATTATCGAAAAGAACAAAAAAATCAAATATACCCCAAAAAGAGGAAGGGAAAGGTATTTTCTTTATTGGTAGCATAATGAGTCACCCTTGGATAAAGCACATCTATCTGTTTGTTCATCAGACTATGGGATGTGGTATGACCTTAGGAAGCTTTTCTTGCTATATAGAGTTGTGTCCTACACCGTTTGGTTATTCTTCCAAACATATGGAGAGTTTGCGTTGCCTCCTGCTTCGTAGACTTATGATTAACATATATGCTGCTTGAGTCTCATCACTTGTCGTGCTATTGTCCAAGGATAGTTTGCCACTAAGCCTGAGTCGACCCCTCTACAATATGTCTCTTGTCCGCATACCCGGCCATCCTGAACGTCCAATCAAGTCCTTGTTCGAAATCACTAAAGCCTTCAGTCCGATCATCAAGATTATCAAGTCCATGACTGACGAGCCGTCGAAGACCTCTGGGTAGTGCAGTCGTACACTCATATTACACTCCTACCCGAGTTTTGGAAGATTTTGAAGTTGTTGCTCAAGCTCTGAAGTCCAGCCATCAGGCTGAATCAGCTTCTGGAAGATGGATACTCTATATGTATATCTTTTCTGATTTCGAGATGTAGCTCCGTTGTGTATTATTCACGGCTACTCTTTATAGTTATTTGACATGGATCTACAGTGTATTTGATTGGTATCCATGGTTCTATTTTATCCCGAGCATGGGTATGCCCGCCTCGGTGAGACATTTGTTATTTTGTAGACGACACGTCCTGGTTCCTAATCCTTGGGCTCAATCGTTTGGCACATCAGTAAAGATTGGTAATTTATTTCGGCCATCAGATTCTCTTCTGACCTCACACATTAGGGGGCATTTGTTATAACCCTAAATTGCACCACACATGCTTACCTGGCAGTAGGCCAACTCATATCCCTTCTTTGCCAAAACTATGCTGAAAAACTCTTTGAAAATCCTCTTGTGTAAAGGCCCATGCACCCTAACACATTACTACACGTTGGATGACTCACAACAACCCGCGTGTACCTACAAAAGCATGAAAAAAGGAAAGTTGCCGACGGAACAAAAAGCTATGGCTAAGTTAACTGAAACTCCCGGCCATGCATGGCCGAGGGTTCATCCAAAACCATAGCTCCTTCTAGCCTATAAAAGAAGGGGTAGGGGTACCATTTGGAGGAGGAAAAAATATAGCAAAGAAACTCTGCCCAATTACGTATTCCATTGTCCCTTGAGTATAGAAGTAGCATGCATGCATAGTTGTTGTTTGTCTTGAGTGCATGTCATCTTTGGAAGGAGCATTGCGAAAAAGTAGTCAAGCACAATGGAGGATCGACATCAAACGCCGGTAATAAGGTAGGTGGTCCTTTTCCATGCATTTACTGAGAAAAAGGGATTTAAATCTTGGGATGTAGGTAAAAAAGTAGTTTCTATTTGGTCAAATCTGCATGCAAAGTCTGACCCTAACTTGCTAGTCCGTAGGGTGTTTTTCCCAACAACACTAGGCCCTAGCGCCTTTCTCTCCTTAGACTTTTTATGGAGTAGAAATTATGCAACAATAACCAAATGCAAACCCTTAGAGTGCTCACAATTTAGGGATCTAGGGTTTCACTAGTTACTAGATCAATTTAGTGAAAAACTTGGAAAATAAAGAGTAAGAAAGTAGCAACATAAGTTTCTTACTTCAAGCATTAAATACACCATGCAATTTCATAATCTTGTATAAGAAAATAAAACCATACAATAAATCATTCAATAGATGACAAAATGCAGATTTCACTTACTTGCACCAAGAATAATCATGAGAATACCTTGCAATATCACCATAAAACTTCAAAAAATGTTCCAAGTTGCAAAGATGAGCCTTAAACAAGAGTGGTGGCTTACAATTTCAGCCAATAACTCTAATAGGGCGCAAATTTCATAAATCTTGTCTCCAATGACAAGTTACGATGAAAATGAATGTCACTTTGTGTTTATTTATACCAAATCAGGCCCTAAATTAATTTAATTTCAAAATTGTTTTGCTGACCTGGCCAATTTGTTACAAAAATTAAATTCTGACCAAATTAAATAAATTTGCTTCTAAAATATCCTTCAGGGGTGAGGTCATGCCCCTCTAAGGTGACGTTGAACCCCATATGTGGATCATTGAGAAATGAAAGTGGAATGTTTGGCCTCCAGAGGCCTAAAATGATGCCCACATGTGCCACAAGCCTCACAAATGCATCCAAAGATGAAACCCTATCTCTGGATGACATCTAGGGATATCATGGTGATGTCTAGGCCTCTTGAGTCCATCATCCAAGTGAATGAAGGTAGGGCTCATTCATCTAAGGCCTGCTAGAGTGCCTCCAAAGACAATGTCCTTCCTTCATCTAGTGCAAACCTTCAATCTCTTCTTACCCCTGGCTAGGGTTTCAACATCCATATGTGGGTTTTAAGCCCCCATGAAGGTCCAAGATAATCATTCCCTCATGTGTACCTGTCCATTGGTAAAGGTCTTGCAACAACAAAAAGTACGCCCTCCAAGGGTTCATAAGTCACATGGATCATAACATGTAAGTCACATACAATAATTAAATTACCCAAACATGTGCATCAAACCCCCCTTTACCCAGACAAATGCTCAAAGAGATTATGCAATTTTACAAGTTAGGTTTGGAGAAGGTCTCAAGGTGTCCTATTGGGCTCACCTCTCTTAAGTTTGGAGTGTTTCCAAGGTGGGATATAGTGCAAGTCATGTAAGTATATGAGGTGGCATGGGGTAAATATCTAGGCATGGGTTGCATGTAATAATAGGGAAATGTAAAGTCTTACCTGTGGGTGCCTTTGTATAGGGAGAGTTTCACCTTGTCATGAATGCAAATTTTTCCTAGCCCATTCATTTCCTTTTACTCTTAGCTTTATTTATTTTGATGCTTTTCTCCTGTGATTCAAGGAAATAGTTGAGGGTAATTGTCCTGGCTTGATGACCAAAGGTGACAGTGTTATCCACAAACATTTCACATAAATGAGAAGATTGGCTTGTGATGAGATCCCCTTTCTCTTGGTTATTCCACCTAGAGATACTACCTTAGCTTGGTGACCATATAGGTGGTAGTTTCATACCTCTACATTCCCATGGTCATAATAGGTCGGCTCGTGATGAGACCTCAAATCCATCAACTAGTACCTTGATTGTTTATGTTATCTTATGGGTCTCCTTTTCTTACTGAGAATATTTTCACTACTTTCTCAGGGATCCTTGGGCGAAGCATCTCAAAGGTTTCAAAATTTGATTTTAACTCTTTCCAACTACCTTTACCCTCTAGGCCTTTATCCCCTTCTTCCCACAAGGTAAGGTACAAACCTTCCTAGCGTAGCCAATCCCAATGGCTAAACAAAGATAGGGGATATGAAAGGAATAAACATGGAAAGTGAAAAGTATGGAGGGAATTGACAATGAATTTTCACATATCCCCCTAATATGGATTTTATGAGAAAAACAAAATGACTACAGATTATTAACAGGTGATTAACACAAAATAAAAGAGATACAATAAAATTGTTTTTCTATTCAATAAGTAAATAAGTTGAAACCGTAAAACGTAGCAGAAAACAAGCTTGTTGGAATGGTGGCGGCTTATATATGAGAATAGATGTGATGCTTGCGCTCATTCACAAGAAGATGGCTACAATGAGGCTTTGAAGGCCTTTTTACAATAAACAGGAATTTCAAAAACCCTAGACATCCAAAAACCTAACCCTGGGAGATGAAGCGCCAAAAGTCATGTGGGCCCCGTTTGGGTAAGTCGATACATCAACTTCCCGGGGTCATAACTTTTGCATACGATCTTCGTTTGATGCGCTCAATACCTCATTAGAAATATCTATCCGAGGAATAGAACTTTTGTGTGAGAAACATTGAAGGAACTTCCATTTTACTCCCCGTTTTCCCAAAAGACATTGTTTAGGGCCTCAAAACAGCTCCAAAAGTTTCAGGACTCGAAAAATTGCTAAAAATAGTAAATTACCAAAATTGCCAGAAAATTGTTTTGAGCCAGTTGGAAAAGGTGGGTGGCCATCAATATCCACTTGGATCAATCCTCCCTCCTTAGGAAGAAATGGTCTCCATTGCGTTGAGTTCCCCTATCAGATGGAGAAATTTCTACTGAATTTGGTCCTAGGTGAGCCACTTGCCTTGGTGCAGGAGCTGCCCTGCTTTCATGACTCGATAAAGCTAGATCCTTTGTTGTTGAGTGCCCTTGATCTGTGTGTCCACAATATGATCACTAGATGTTTGTTGTATGCAGTCGACGTTGAGTTCTGTTGGTGTCAATTTTTCTTCTACTTCGGAGGTGTCCAATAATGGTGGGAAATAAGGGCGAAGGAGATCCACGTTGAACACTCGGTGCAGGCCAAGGAAAGGAGGAATGTTGAGCTCAAAAGAATTATCCCCCATGAAATTGGTGATGGTGTATGGCCCATAATGGAGTGGGTGAAGCTTCTGATGGGGTCATGTAAGGTGTTCTTTCTACAAGTGCAACCAAAATTTGTCGCCCACCTGAAACTTATGTGGCACCCGATGTTGATCATGGCGGTGCATGTACTTTTCATTGGACTTCTGTAGGATATCCTGAACCTATTGGAGGATGTGCTAGATCCACTCAATGAACTAGGTGGCTTTGTTAGCTTCAGTTGGAGCAGGAGATGAGTCGGTCAAGGTGACTGCAAGGGGAAGTGCAACATCTATGGGACCCAATGGTTGGAATCCCAACCCCACCTAAAAGAGGATGTGGTTGGTTGAGCTATGAAAGGCTCGATTGTAGCTATGTTGGAAATAGGGAAGGATCTCATCCCATGTGTGAGGGTGCTTGGAATTATACATGCAAAGGATATTCACAATCATTCGATTTACGACCTCGGTTTGGCCATTTGTCTGGGGGTGGAAGGCCCTGGATTTGGTGAGCTTGGTGTCCAGCAGTGACCAGAGGCTCGATTAGAATGTGTTGAGAAATCGACTATCCCGATATGAGACAATGGTTTTTGGGATTCCAAAATGTACCTAGACTTGTTCAAAGAAGATCTTGGCAGTGGCCTCTGTTGTGATGCTCTTCTTCCAGTCAACTAGAATTGCCATCTTAGAAAAGAGATCAACAACCACAAAAACACAGTCATTTCCCTGCTTGGTGGAAGGGGGGATCAAAATGTAGTCCATTGAGATGGATTCCCATGGCATATCAGGAGTAGGAAGAGGGGTGTACAAGCCCTATTTCTTAGTGGTCAGTTTGGCAATAGCACAGGCAGTGCAGGACCTGATATATTTGTTGACTTCCTGTTGAAGTTTCAACCAGTAGAAATGTTTATGTAGCATTACCACTGTCTTTTCAACTATGAAGTTTCCTACCACCTGAATGTAGTGGGATTCCCAGATCATCTTCGCGCACTCGCTTGATGGAACAAAGATATGGCTCAGACGACACAACAACCCATCCTGAAGATGGAAATTATTGACAACTGTGTTTGCACCCAACATTTGGTAGGTGGTGGCAAAGTCTGGTTCTGTCTCATAGAGTTGGGACCATCCAGAGGTCTCATGCATGCAAGAGTCTAGCACAGTGGTGAGTGTCATGACTGGTGGTTTGATGAGGAAATCAGTGACGTGGTTGGTGCTTACTATTTTATACTTGATGTTGAGGTGGAACTGTTGCAAGTATGTCGACCACTTTTGATGGTGGTCATTCTACAATTTTCTCTATGTCTGCATGAATTGCAGTGGCTTGTGATCAGTGTGGATGACTGTCTCCTTCCCAATAATGTAATGTCTCCACTGGTGGTAGGCTTTCACATTGGATTACATTTTTTTTTCGTAAGTAGGTTACTTATGGACAACATTTGATATTGTCTGACTATGATAGGCCATGGGGTGTTCGTGTTGAGTGAGAACGATGCCCACAGCATAGTCTAAATCATCTTTCTTGATCTCAAAGGGTTGTTGCAGGTCTGGTAGTGAAAGTACTGGGGCTGAGTAGAAGCATTGATTCAAATCATTGAACGCTTGTTGCTGGGACCAACCCCATGCAAATTTTGCCTTACCACCACCCCTGGTTATTTGGCTGAGGACCCATGGGGTGCTCGAACTGGCAGTGCAGAGGTACCCTAGTAGGTGAGGAGAAGATATCTGAGTATTATTCCATGACCTTATCTACTTGCTTATGTTGTGTAGAGAGGTTGGTCGTAGAGACCCTGGATGTGGCTATGATCTTTCACTCATTCTGAGAGCAAATCATGAAAAAGAAAAACTTCCCTATCTAAGATATGGCCATCCTACATTTCTTAGTAGAGATCAAGGAAATAACACTAGGTGGGACTGCCTCGGGTATTCTGTACAATTTCCTGTTGAAAGTAATAATAACACTACGAGGCCTAGACTCATATACAACATGACATTTCCATAAATAATGTTGGCCCAAAATAACATCACAAACTTCGAGAGGAGAAACATCACACAATACCTCATATTTGAAGGGTTTGATGTCATATGACAGTCGACACTGTTGGCTAATGTAGAGATCGCTTCCTTGGCAGAGCCATCCAATGGTGTAGGGTTTTGGGTGCAACATTGTCAGCAGTAATGACCTTTGCTGAGATGAGGTTCTTATGGCTACCTCTATCAACAATGAAGTGCAGCAGGGTACCTTTTAACCACATCTATGAATGGAAGAGGCACTCTTCTTCTTTTGGCTCGTCTAGTTCACCAGGATGGAACTTCGTGGTAGCAATGGTGGCACTAGGTTCTACATCAATGATCTGTATTCCCCTTTCTGGTTCTAAATCAGAGTCAGAACCCACATATGATTCAAAGGATTTCACTTTAGCCACCAATGACTGGTAGTCAATAGTGTTATGCCAAGGTGTCCTATGGAAGTCGCACCACTTCCCGATATCTTTTTTTGTCTTTCCAGTGTCCTTCTTTTCTTGTGGCTTGGAATGGTTGTCCTGATACTGTCCATATTTTCTCTGTCCTTTGTTTTGTGGGTTGGGGCTCTCGTTTCCTAGATTTTGTTGTGAGGGGTTCCCAGGCCCAAATTGCAACGTCTTTTGTTTGAGCTTTTGCTTGATTTTGACGGCATATCGGTAGGTCGCGCCCAAGGATGAGATGTCTAGAAATTACATTTCGTTTTGGATGTATCTATGTATAGCACTGTGATACTTGAGCACCAGAAGTCACTTCGAATCTTTCATACCCAACTTGGTGCGCAAGGTATGGAAGATATTTGTGAAATCTAGCACTGCTTGGTCTCTTTCTTGCCGCAGTGTGGTCCATTTGGTATACAAGTTGTTATAACTTCTCAAAGGGTAATATTGTTCCTTAATAGCATCCCTAAAGGATTCCCAGGTGGTTATGACTGTAAATAATGAGGGTTCCTCTATTTCCTTTTTCTCACAGAAAGTTTCCCACCAATCTTTGAAATGGGGAACAACTTTGAGGAGCGCAAAAGTAATATTTTATCTATTCGAAAAGTTATGGATAGAAAAATGCCCTTCTAGTAGATTCAACCACTTGTCTACAAAATCTACGTTTATATGACCTTCAAATATAGGAATATCGAAGTTTATTTGTACCTTCAAGGGGGCAGCGCCTCCACTCGAAGAATATGCGTCGCTTGTTGGTAGTCGTCAAAGTATGTGCGCGAAACTATCCATCATCTCGTTCCTCTATTGGGTGAGGGCTTACTCAACAAACATTTTGAAAGGATCTCATGTCCCATCATATTTATTTTATCCTACCATGAGAGGTCGCTTGGGCATGCGGGATATTTTGTCCTCAAGAGAAACAAGCTCGAGACCCAACTCTTTGTACTCTGACCTCGTTGGGGACATGCATTAAGACGACAAGGAGAAGACCACTTTGATACCACTGATCCATATTTTATGAGAAGAACGAAATGACTACAGATTATTAATATGTTCTTAGCAAAAAATAATAGAGATACAGTAAAATTGGTTTTCTATTCAATAAGTAAATAAGCTGAAACTGTAAAATGTAGTGGAAAAGAAGCTTGCTAGAATGGTGGGGGCACTACTACATTTGGGTCAAATTCCGACGGCGCGTTCGACGCAATTGCCACTTTCTATTGTCGGAAGACTGACAAACCTCGGACCCCCTTAAACGTCATTTCACATGACATCGTTTTTCCGACGACCTAGTTTTCGTCGGTATTGCGACGTTTGAAACGTCACAATACCGACGTTGCAAACGTGGCAAGAGAGACGTTTGAAACGTGGCAAGACCGACGTTTCAAACGTGGCAATAGAGACGTTGCAAACATGGAAAGAGTGACGTTGAAAACGTGGCAAGAGAGACGTTGCAAACGTGGCAAGAGTGACGTTTCAAACGTGGCAAGAGAGACGTTGAAACGTGGCAAGAGCGACGTTTCAAACGTGGCAAGAGAGACGTTGAAACGTGGCAAGAGAG
>ML791078.1:337024-375992 GCA_009831015.1 Picea engelmannii | reverse complement strand
AAACAAAACACTTGCAAATAATCAAGTCTTCAAAAACCTATGCTCTGATACCAACTTGATCTAAAAATGAAGAAGACTTGTATTCTTGAAAATATTTGCAAGTAAAATTTTATGTGTTAAAAGCAAATGGATCAACTTTGCAAACACATCTGATGATAGGATTTACTCATTCAAGATGTATATAAACAACAGCATAATCAATGAACAGAAAACACTTAACACAACAAATGATAAAGGAGTTCACCCCTCTCTTGGGCTACATCTCCTGGTCCAACTTCCAATGGATCATTTGTATTATTTGATCAAAGTGCTCAACAATGTGCTTTACAATGCTCAAACTGCCAAATAGACTACTCCAATGGCTTAAAAACGTCCAAAAACCCCTAGTTGGGCTTTTTCAGCACCTCGTTTGGCCAAAAATTGAAGAAGATAGGCTTCCTGGAAGTCCCCCCTTCAAGCTTGTTGTCTTTGCATTTACAAAACGCACCTCCCATGGCTCAACTTAGCCCACACACATATTTAAGCATAAAAACCTAGCACTGGATGCAACCGCACAAACGGTGCGAACTGTAGGACAGTTACGGGCGCACCTAGCCCCTAACCGTCAAGGGCCAGGTCATATTAACCCATGCGACCACACGCTAGCATAAATATGGGCTCTCGTTTCAAAAGCCAATGGTAAAAGGCCAAATGGCAGTCATTGTAATAACCATTGGAACAAATGTTAACCGCGTGCGCACGCCATACACCATAGTTGTGGGTCATATATGATATAGCGCACGACCAAGGGTTGGGGCTAAGCCCCGGCCCGGTCGCGGCCCAAACCACCCGCACATTCAAACTTTAATACAATTTGTGCCATATATATATTAAGTAACAAGCGGTGACACACCAGTTGGCGGCTCTTTTCTAAGTCATTGCCCCTACCCGGAGGTCGCGGGGTCGACTCCAGCCAACTACATAAGTTTTAACCAAATAATAGATGACACGTGGAAACCATTAACTGGGCCACGTGTCGTTGCTCCATTCACTGCCAAACATGCCAAGTCACCTGCCAACTATCCAAATGCCATCCTACCATGTGTCGTATGGCCTACCACGTCAGCGTTCGTACGGACTGTACAACCAACAATCCTTTTTTGCTTGTTTGTAATTTTGAACAGAACGCGATATCTCTCACTCCTGACATCCATTTGAACCCAAACGAGTTGTGTTGGGTTTGCAACGATGAGGCCTACGCTCTTGTCTGATTTGAAGTGATTCCGAGCACTTTGAATTTTTGAGCAAAATTTGATCCCCTGATCAGATAGGTTAGCTGTTTTCGGCATATATAGTGTAACAACTCTTTTGATTACAAATCCCGAATTGATATTTAAATGAGTGAAATTTACTAAACATATATGTACACCAACATTTTGGCATCATTGTCGGGGAGTTGTAAACGGTAACAGGTAGCTTTTTGAGTTTGATTGGTTTGATGAATTTGGATTGGATTTAAGGACAACCTAAGGGCGGAGAGAAGATGGTAAAATGAGAGGTAATAACCTGCACATCCACTTTGGTGGGTTTGTTCCAAAGTCAGGTTGTCCTCTTACCTTTGGTAGTCAAAAGTTTGTGTTTTATTAGTATTAAATTTTCTTCTTTTTATGAGTAGACATAGGGATAGTAAAGGTAGATTTATTGCCTCCAAAATTTTAGAAAAATTAGAAAAACAAACAACAAGAACCCCCCCCCCCACACACTAATTCAGTTATTTTTTGTGTAGGAACAATTCTCAGAGGAGAAATTTCAAAGGAGACAATTGAAACAACAGCCAAAGGCACCAAATCTAAAGCTATTGTTCAGATTGAAAACATAGTACAACAAGCAAGAAGGGAAGCATTGGCGACCCAATCAGATGGAAGAGATGGAAAAGAGACAGAGGTAGTGGTAGAAGAGGTTGCATCTTCCATTGGGGTAACATTCAAGGTATTGGAACAGTTGGATATACCAAACAACCCAGTGGTTGAACCATCACTTAGTGGGGAGACATCACCAGCACCCTACAACGTGCTATTTGGAGATATGGCAGATGAATAAGGAAATGAAAACAACGAAACAAAGACATTTGGTTTCCCAATATTAGACATCACCAGAGATGTTTCTATGAAGAATATTCCACTGTCCGCACGTATTCACTTCCATGGTATGCCAACAAAAGATCCTAATTCATTTTTATTTCAATTTAATATACTATGTAGGAGTTATAATTACACAAATAATGCACAAAAACTAAAACTCTTTCTAGCCACACTTAAAGACTTATCATTAAGCTGGTTTATGAGTCTAGGAGAACACACTATCTTATCTTGGGATGGAATGAAGGAGACTTTCCTCTAGAAATATCAAGATTACTACAGACCTAGGGATGCTAAGAATGACATATTTAAAATGCAGCAGCCTGAGGAGGAAAGTTTGGAATATTACCTAGAAAGGTTCCTATATAACTACCAAAAGAAAAAACAATTTTCCTTAGACAAAACCACAGTTAGGAAAATCTTCCTAAAAGGTGTAAGGGATGATTGTATCGGTACTAAACCTCATGTGTTCTGGAGATGTGTATCATAAGTCATTTGCAGACATTGCAAAGTATTGTAAAAGGTACTCTTGCAGCCAAGCCAAAATAAGAAAAAGTGTAAGGGATCCTATAAAAAAAATTACTAAACCCACACCATGAGGTGTTACTAGGATAGAATTGGGGAATCTACTAGAAAAATTCAAAACATACATCGTGAAAACCATCAACTCCCAACTTGATACCATTAAAATCAAAAGAAAACAAGAAGAAGAAAATGCTACTTTGGCAATTTTCTGTCCTCGGTGTAGGAAAAGGCATCCTGAAAAGGAATGTCCTATTAATTTTATCAAAATATGTGGCCTATGTACAAAATATCACCCTACCAATGAATGCCCTTCTTTACCTGGAATAAAATCCATTTTATAGGAGGGGGAGAACCTCAGGAATCATCATATCCCCCCAAGAGGGCATGCAGACAACAAAATCCTAATATGTTTGTAGATCCTACCACACAATATTCACAACAGCAATGGGTACCTCCAATGTATTACCCTCAATGGTCACCTCAGAAACCACTGATCCAGTCTTGGCAACAAGGATGGAGGGGGCCTGCATATGGGAATGTTACCTTTCAACCAACAACCTTTACCACCTACCCACAATACCCTTCCAATATCTCTTAGTTCCTACCAGGATTTAATCCCCCTGCTCTCCCTCCACCTCCACAGCTGCAACAACAACTTACATTTCCTATGAACCCAAATCTGCATCAACAAATGCAAGTTTCACCTATCCCAAACCCTCCTCGACCTACCCCTATTCTTGCACAACCTGTTCTTAATCCAAACAATATACCTACACAGCCAGTACAAAATCTTGAAGTACAAACCTTCCCCACTTATGTGATAACTCCTTCATTTAATGGAAATAAATTAATATCAAGGAGGGTTTTGAATAAACCAAATCCTACTATGGTTATTCAAGAAGAAGAAAAAGTAGATATCCAAGTAGTTGAAGGACAAGAACAAATGGCTAACCAATCAGATGAAGAAAGAGACACCCCTGTACAACAAGAAATTCCTCCCCACGTTCCTCACCCATTAGAAATACCTCAGAAAACTAATCCTCCCCATTATCCAGGAAGGTTACTTGTGAAGAAAGCTTAGGTACCTCTAGGGCATAATATAGAGACTGAACTTAGAAACATATGTGTAAACATTACCCTACTTCAAGACAACAAGAAAATTCCTATTTATGCTAAGATTGTAAGTGATATTTGCATTAAAAATCCGGGGAGGAAGAGGAAGGATCCTTCTATCATACATGTGGTTGGAAAATTATCATAATTTATATCAGAAATTCCATCTAAATATAATGATCCAGGAAATCCAATGGTGACCATAGAGATTAAGGGTGTTTATTTTCCAAACACACTTATTGATCTAGGAGAAGAAATAAATGTTATTACAGTTGACACCATGAAAACGCTAAAACTAAATCACCTAAGACCAACGCAGACTTTGCTGGAATTAGCAGAAAAATAATTTATCAACCCAACATGAAGTCTAGATGATGTAACGGTCACTTTGGCCTCTTGGGAGTACCCTTTGGATTTATTAGTGATTCATCCTAAATCCTCCAAACCAGGACACCCAGTGGTGCTTGGCCGACCTTGGTTGGCCACTGCTGATGCGTTTCTTAGTTGTCAGTCTGGAGAGATGGCAATCTCCAATGGGAGCCAAAGTAAAAAACGTATCCTCTTACCTCCTGCCCAACCAGTCATTAAAGTTACCTTCTGGTTGGAGAATCCCTATGGGGAGGAGGACTATACTCATCCCTTGTTAATACTTGAACAAGTAAAAGGAGTTCAAGAGAAAACTGAAGAACAGATTTTAAGCTTGTTTTTGGCTAATATTGAATGCATTGAATGCCCTCAATATTTTCCAGAATATACACATATCTTTATCTCTGAATTTCAGGAAATATGTCACCCCTCCACCTCTAAAGTGTCCACCATTTCACAAATAGATGAATGGAAAGAATCAGTTGTCCAGGCTGTTGAAATCAGTCCTGGAAAATCTTTGTATATCAATGCTAGCTTAGAAACAGATCAACAACAAAAATTGATTCAAATGATTAAAGGGCAATCTGGTGCTTTTGCATAGGATTACTCCGACATGAAATGGATTCACCCAAACACTTGTATGCATCATATTTACACCAATGCCCAAATCAGACTTGTTAGGAAACCCCAAAGAAGAATGAATCCCACCTTGAAAGACATAGTGAAAGAAGAACTCCAAAAACTCGTGCATGCCAATCTTATTTACCCTATTTCAGATAGCAAGTGGGTATCCCCATTGGTTATTTTCCCTAAGAAAGATGGTGAATGGAGGCTTTGTGTGGAATTTCGAGAATTGAACAAGGCTACCTATAGGGATTATTTTCCTTTTCCTTTCATAGACCAGGTCTTGGACACTTTGTCTGGGAAGAGGTATTTCTCTTTCTTTGATGGGTTTAGTGGTTACAATCAGATCCAAATTTCACCAGAAGATCAGTACAAAACCACATTTACTTGCCCATGGGGTACATATGCTTATAGGGTTCTTCCTTTTGGTTTGTGTAATGCCCTTGCCACCTTTCAAAGGGTTTTCCTCACCATTTTCTTTGATTTGACCCATGGCTGTGTAGAAGTCTACATGGATGACTTCACAGTATATGGGGATGATTTACAACAAGCATTGGACAATTTAGAGAAAGTATTGATCAGGTGTAAAGAGACCAACCTTTCCCTCAGTCATGAAAAATCTAGAAATATGCTCAATGAAGGAATTGTTTTAGGTCATCACATCTCCGGTACCGAAATAAGGGTAGACCCTGCCAAGATTGAAATCATTTTTCAAATCAAAATCCCTAGCTCACAGAAAGAAGTTAGAAATTTTTTAGTGCATAATGGTTACTATAGGAGGTTCATTCATAATTTTACAAACCTAGCTGCCCCACTGTTCAAACTGCTAGCAAAAGAGGATGAATTTTGTTGGAATGAACAATGTCAAATTTCTTTTGAAATTTTAAAAACAAAGCTTTCAAGTGCCCCTATCTTAAGAGGACCAAACTGGTCCCTTCCTTTTCATATCTGCACAAACTCCTCAAATACAGCTTTGGGGATTGTTTTAGGACAAAGGGAAAGCCAGATTCCATATGCTATATACTTTGTCAGCAAAAATATTTTACCTACTGAAGTAAATTACACTGTCACTGAAAATGAATTCTTGTCAGTAGTACATGCCATTAATAAGTTTAGACACTTCATAACAAGGTATGAAGTTTTTGTACATACATACCACTCAACCATTAGATTTTTGATGAACAAACCTGTTACAAATGCTAGAGTGACTAGATGGTTGTTATTACTACAAGAATTCAATATCACCATCATTGATAGACCGAGAAGAGATAATTTAGTTGCTAATTTCTTGTCTAGACTCATTCATACAGGTGATAATGCACTAGTATATGACAATTTTCCAGATGAGAATCTATTTTCTATTTCTACTTACATTCCTTGGTATGCAGATGTAGCCAACTATCTTGTAATAGGAAAGTTACCTCAGAATCTGTCCTCCCGATAAAAACAGAGAATTATGCAACTGAGTTCCAATTACATGTGGCATGATGATTATTTATACCAAACTGGGCCTGATTTGGTGATCAGAAGGTGTGTCCAGGAGGATGAGATGCATGACATTTTCAAATCCTATCATGATGGCCCATGTGCAGGCCATTTTGCTGATAAAAGAACATACAAGATATTACAGTCTGACTACTATTGGCCAACTATTTTCAAGGATGAAAAGAAGTATGTGGCCAGTTGTGATGATTGTCAGAGGATGGGAAAAACTACTGTAGTTGATGAGATTCCTCTCCAAGCTCAGGTAGTAATTGAACCTTTTGAGAAATGGGCTTTGGATTTTGTAGGACCCATTAACCTTATGTCTTGAAGGAAGAAGTATATCCTGGTCTACACAGATTATGTGACCAAATGGGTGGAAACTAAAGCTTTATATTCTACTAGTGAACAATCTATTGTATATTTTCTCTTTGAAGAAATCTTTACTCACTTTGGTATGCCTCGAGAAATAGGAACTTACCAAGGAACCCAATTCACCTCAAATATGGTTGAAACTATTACTGAACAGTATAAAATTAAACATAGAAAATCTTCAGCTTATCATCCTCAAGCAAATGGGCAGGTGGAATCAACTAACAAGGTGATAGAAGTTATTCTTACCAATATTGTTCATCTACATCATAAATACTGGGTTGATAGGTTTCATGAGGCCTTATGGACCTATAAAACAGCTTGGAGAAACACAAGGGGGAGTACACCTTATGAGTTGGTATATGGGAAGCATGTGTTTCTTCCCATAGAATTTCAAGTGAAAACCTTTAGGACTGCCATGAAATTAGGAATGGATTTGGATGAATCTCAAAAAGAGAGGCTATTGCATTTGAATGAGCTTGATGAGGTCATACAATATGCTCTTCAAAGGACTACCCTTATACAAAAACAAAGGACTAAATGGCATGATAAGTACATCAAGAAGAAGTCTTTTCAGTCAGGTGATTGGGTCCTATTGTGTGATAGTAGGTTCAAGAATTTTAAAGGTAAATTATCTACTAGATGGATGGGACCCTATGAATTTGATACAGTTTACAACAATGGTTTAGTTAAGATAAAGACTATTGATTAGAATCATACCTCCTTCATCATGAATGGACATTGATTGAAGTTTTATCATAAGCCTCTATCCAAAGAGGATTTTATCAGACATGTTCTTCAAAATTCTAAAATGAAATTGGTAAGAAAGGGGACTTCTCCTCCTGATGATCCACCACAGTAAGTTTATTGTGTGAAGTAATTTGTCTCTGTACATATCTGTAAATAGGTGTGTCATTACATAGAAATTTTGTTGTCACTAACAAAAACAAAAACTTGATTGTGTTCTCATGTAGATAAATGAATAAGGAGGACATCTGCCAGATGTATATTTACCCCTTTATCCATCCCTGGTAGATAAGTTTTGGAAAAGGAGCTAAATGGATTTTTCTTTAAGTTTTTCAGACTCCTAAAAATTGAAAAAAACGTCAAGCAGGCACTGGCTTGGGCTCGAGAAAAATCCACGGGACAATAGATGGAGTTTTCTTTAAGTTTTTCAGACTTCTAAAAATTGAAAACACCAGCAAAAAGGAATTGGCCTGGGCTCGAGAAAAATCTACGGGATAGTAGATGGAGTTTTCTTTAAGTTTTTCAAACTCCTTAAAACTGAAAACACCGGCGAGCGTTAACTAATCCGAGCTCGAGAAAAATCCATAGAATAGTAGTAGTTAGGATTATTTTTATAATAAAAAGGAAGTGGCACCAGGAGCAGTGATCAGCTTGGTTCCAAAAAGAGGAGGATTCTGAATCTCAACATGAGGCTGTCTAGCTACAGAATACCTCCTTGTTACAGATCTTGGAGTGCAGTCATTGAATGATTTTGCCTCATTTTCTAACACTTCCACTGCAATTTCAGAGTTTATGTACAAGTGTTGTTTGTTTTTTTACCTACATGGTCCTTCAGTTGAATAAAATAACATGTTCTCTTCCATAGCAGTAGAAAATGCCAACAATTTCTACAAAATGTAGCCTACAAAGTTCCAGTCTACGGAGTATGCCACCAGGTACCTTATCCAATTCTCATTGAGTACTGGAACACATGTTGTGGTGATACGGTACTGGATAACATCTATGTTTGGTACTGCCACAATGTTCACCTCTGTTCTCATCCGATACTAAGGGATAAGGCCTATGTTGTTCTGGTACTGCTACAATGTTCACCTCTGTGCTCATCTAGTACTGAGGGAGAAGGCCTATGTTGTTCCAACACTACACCAATATTCATCTTTGTGTTCATCCGGTACTAGGAAAATCTTTCTGTTGTTCAAGTATTGCAACAACATTCACCTTTATGCTCATTCGGTACTAAGGGAGAAGGTTTGTGTTTTCCCGATAATACAACAATTTTTGCAGTGGTCTAGTATTAAGTTGTGATCCGGTACTGGTGATGAAGTTTTGGTAATTCTTATCCTATACCCAAAGGTTTTTTTTTATCGATACAAATGATTTAGGTAATAAGAGGTATAAGCTCGCTATTTTATCCCGTTTTATTCAAGAATTAGACTAATTTTGTAATAAACGTGTGGTTATTCTCATGCATCCTCCTTTCCTCAATTATTACACGTTCCCTAACATGAAATTCTACAAGTCCTCGTATGCATTTCCTTGTATAGAAATCATTCATATGCACTCAAAGTTTTTGATGGGCTAGTCATAATATGTTGAGAGCACAAGGTAATTATACCTCTAACAGGACCAATTTCATTCTCAAACACTCTGGTCAAAACTTTCATTCATATGGTGAAGAAACGTCATAGGTCCATGATCCAACATCGCATCGTGTGAATGATTTATTTAAACCACATCTGAATGCATGTCAAACCATGATTCCTTTCCAGTCACGATGACGTCAGATGATTTCATACTTGTGAATTTCGGTCACACCGACCACATCTCCTATAATCATTAACCAACATTACCATGAACACGATCTAATGCAAACCTCCATACGATCCTTTAAGTCATTCATGGCTACAAATTATCTTACCTTGCCATCATTACCATGGATGTGACCATTGTAATCCAAATTTTAACTTATAAATTATCCTCTAGATGGATTTTCCATCCATATGAGCATTATTTACCCATTTTTTTGTCATACCATCTCTTTTCTCTGTCCCCTCATACTATTTTCATACTCTGTCTCCTTCTGGTACTCTATCGCGGGTTGCTCTGTTCTAGTACTAAACCCTCATTCTTTGTTTCCTTGGCTCATAGGTTGTGAGAATTTATTTTAAGTCAGCATGGGGGTTGATAGACACAAACCAGTGTTCCAAACCAGTGTTCCAATTATACAGGGAGACACAAAAATACCAAGCTTGTAGGGAGAAATTTGAATAGGCTAGTTGGGTTCTGTTTTTGGAAAAATTCAAAGGTTATCACAAGGGGGTATCTCTTGCTTTTGCTCAGACCTATGACAGAGAGAGTGTCCAGTTTGGGGAGATGAAATTAACAATTATGGAGGCCACCATAGCGGAAGCTATAGGCTTGCCTTCCTCTGGAGAGAAATATTTTAAGGGGGTGATTGTCAACATAAATATTTGTCAGAAGTTTCTAAGGATGGAGCATCAGGATCCCGACTGGACCAAAGGTATTCCTCATAGTTGTATTAAGGAAGAGTACTGAAAAATGGTCATCATCTTGCAGAGATTTCTCACTTATGAAGGGAGGTATTTTGTGACCTTCTTATACCATTTAAAACTTTTGTCACATTTTTGAGGGCCACAAATTGAATTTCCCCATTTCCTTTGGACGAGTCTAAAAAAAATGGTGAGAGGAGTTAAATCAACATCTAAGAAACCCAAAACTAGTATCCATCACCATGGCTTAATGAAATTATTGGTTGTCCATGCATTGAAAAAACAAGGAAGTAGTTGGAAACAACTCCTTCAACAGAATTTTTCTCAAGAAGGAGTTTCTAAATCTATAGAATAACATGAAACAGAGGCATGTAGTGAGGGGTCCAGTAGAAAGAAAAAGGAAAGGAAAAGAAAAGGGAAGAATTTAGGGGGTGAAGAAGCTCCTGTTACACCTAGTTCATCCCAACCTGTTGATATATTGGAAAAGGACAAGTCTCTTATGATAGAGGAGCCTACTGCATCCAAGGAAAAGAGGACCTCCCAATCTCAGAAACCAAGTCCATCTCTAATCCCTAAAACTAAAAGGAAACAAAGAAATAACTAAGGGAAAGGTGAACGCTCACATAGTGCTCCTGAGGAAACCATTGAATTATCGCTAGATCCAATTAGCATGTTAGAGAGGGCACATGAACTAAATATTCGGAGAAGGAAAAAGTTTCAAAATAAGGATGTTCTAGAAGAACAAATCCCAGAGGAGACTACTACATCCAGGAAGGCGAGGTCCTCCCAATCTAAGGAACCAACTCCAGCCTCAATCCCTAAAATGAAATTGCCCCAAAGTGAGAGGTGAGAAAGGAATAAATATGGTCAAGATGAAATCTCATATGAGACCCTTGAGGAAACTATTGATTTTCCTCAAGAGCCAGTTAGAAAGTTGGAAAAGACCACTGAGGAAACTATTGAGTTTCCTCAAAATCCGGTTAGTAAATTGGAGAAGACTCCTGAAGCGAAAAGTGGAAGTACGGGGGAGATTAAAATGAGGAAGGTACAAAAGAAGCAAATCCCAGAGCCTAGACCTTAGTCCTCCAGAGTGAAAATGAGGAGTGCTCAGCAAGAAAAAACTCCAGAACCTACACCTTGGTCCTCTAAGGTGAAAACAAATTCTATACAGGAGAAAGAAGTCCCAATACCTATATCTGTTACACATAAAAAATAATCACTTTGATAGTGTCGCAAGTGTCGTCATTAGAAGGGTCGCAAGTGTCGCATTTTGCTCACAAGTGTCACAAGTGTCAAGCAAAGCATACTGCCATGATGCCTATGTCATACTTATAACGACATCAAAAAGACACTTGAAACACCTCAAACACTTGATTTGGAAGAGGAGGAATGGTTAACTAGGCTTATGAACCTCTTGCCATCTGAAAGAACCACAAAAACTGAGTTTCTGGAGGAGAGCGCTCCCCTATACCTCTCCCAGGAGTGCTGGCACCCCCCCTTACACTGTCTAGGAGCATTATAACACTCTGATATCCCTTCTGGGGGAGCGCTAATGGGTTTAGGGAGTGCTAGCACCCCCCTAAAGCCTACTGGGGAGTGTTATAATGCTCTGATGGCCCTTTTGAGGGAGCACTGCCTATTCTGGGCAGTAGTTGGTTTGTTGAGATGAATGAGGGGAGGATCCCTTCAATCCCTGAAGGTAGTTGGGCTCGAATTCCTATTCAAGCCATGATCTTAGGGAATATCCCTAACTGAAGGAGGAAAATCCTCAACTCACCCCAATGATATCTCAAGTGGTTGAGCCTCTCCAAGGCTATATAAGTAGGCTTTCTCATGGTGAAAGGGGGATCTGGATGAAGAATGATACCAAACTTATGATCTCATAAGTGATATTTGGAGAAGGGATGAGAAGCATGAAACCTATGATCTCATAGGAAACACACAATGAAGTGGAGGCTAATCAACGAAGCTATCATCATTCTGATCGTGGAGCTTTTGAGCAAGGGTTAGGCAAGGAGAACTTGACGAAACTGCTACATTTCATCTATGGCTGTAAGTAACATTTTGTCCTCATTCATGTAATATGCTTGGCCTGTTTCTTTCTAATTTGTGTTTGACATTACATGAATTTGTCTCTAAGTAGATAGTTCTACTTCGAACTAATCTCGATAGAATAGGAAGTGGTTGTACTTTGTTTTTCTACAGGGCTTATTGAGGAGCTCAAGATTGGAGTTCAACTCGGAGCGTGCAGGGACAAACACTGGTAAAAGGTACGTCTTTCCTCCTTCCTCTTCATGCATTAGTTTGTGTAGGCCTAAAAGGAAGTCAGTGACCATGATAATCATTTTCTATCTTAGAGTTAAGAGTCTAGCTCTTTGAGGAGATCTACCTGTCTACAGGAAGATTTTCCTTCAACAGAAATTGGCGACTCCATTGGGGACGAATCAAAACTTTTCAGTTTTGGTCTTCCTCATAGACCTTGTCTTACCCTTTTTTGTTTTCAGACCTTGTTCACCCCATATTTTTGATTTCATATGCTGATTGACTCCTTACCCCATCACATTCATCTTGACTGTCAAAATTTGACTGAAATTTTGGGTTTTTGGACATTTTTATGAGTTTTTTAAGCCTGGCGCCCTTGTGCCCATGTTAGCAGAGTGACAACACTCCATAAAGGTCTCAGACAAAGCTTTATAATTCTCTGGTGGCCCTTACACCAGAGCGCCAACCTCTTTTTTGCAAAATTACCTTCCAGAATTGTGTTTTTTTGCAACTCAGTCTCTGTTTTTGCCTTTGTCCAGCTTCTTGATGCTTCATTACATCTTCCTAGTGACATTTGACCCTATGCCTTCTGAGGAATAATCACCTTGATGTTCAGAGTTGGTGCCCTTCTTCCTTATTTTGAGTTTTTTCTCCTATTGAGAACTTGGAATTGATCCACTACCTTTTTCTCTCTTTTCTGACTGAACAGAAACATTGGTTAAGGACATCAGAAGTCTACGAATATTCTCATTTGGATCTTTAAGGTCATCTTGTCCAATCTCTTTCTCCTTCCTTTTGCGTTTTTGGTTTTCTTTCTCTTGTTTGATAGCAAGAGGGTGTGTTGTTTGTGCGAAATTTGCTCATACTTGTCTGAATATCCTTGATCTGAAAGGGCAATTAGTAGGAAAAGTCTTTGCATTGAATTAATCATCATTCGCATACAAACGACAAAAGATACATTTTAGTGATTGGTTTACATATTAGAAGGCATTTTTGAAAATGTTTTAGCATTGCATTGGATTCGATTGAGAACTAATTGATTTGAGGACGTTTCATATTAGTGTTTGAAAGTGAAAAGGACTCTTTCTCTTTCCCTTAAATAGGTGTTCATTGAAAAGAAACGATTGCTTATCATCTTTCATGCATCTTTTTGGGAATTGAGTCCTCATTCCATCAATTTCACTTTCGCGCACCCTTTGAGTAAAGAATAACTGTAAAACGAACACTAATTAAAAATTACCTAGAACATTTTTTTTTTTTAGGATCTTCCACCATCAGTAGACTAGGGTTAGCACTTTGGATTAGGCTGTGAGTACAACTCTCCAAATTTTTAAAAACAAACATTAGCATCCTTAGTTAGGGAGAGTCAAATCCAATTGTCATATAGGTTTTTTGGGATCCCCCTCTCACACAGGGGTTACGCACGAGGTCGCATTCAGGCAAATTATGGAGATTATCCCTCTGTGGTTCAACTATTTGTAGTGGTCAGATCGTATATTGGGGGTCACTTGGAGGTATACCCACGATTATGTGTGGGAGCCTCTTGGGTTGATTTCAGACTTGTTATCCTACCCATATGTTTCAGATCAGACTGTCGACTGTACCCGCCCAGGGACTTACTGCGAATTGGTGTCTTTAGTTGCCATAATCTTTAGGTACTTACACAAGGTGACAGTGAAGGAAAGTCTCACTATACCTGGAACAGACATTGGTCAAACTCACTCGGGCTCCTTGGAGGGTAAATCCACAATTACTGTGTGGAATATTGCACCAAGGTGAAAGTCCGTTAAGCAGTTCGCCATTGTAACTGTTCCACCATATCCCAGCCCCTTCTCGACTTGATCATGCAACGTTGGATTTCTACACCAACTAGTACGATCATTGAGAGAAGTTTTTGTCTGCTTGGTTGATTCCTAGATTTTATTAGCGCATGTTGTTTCTTTTTGTTAGTTGGCCCTAGATTTTCAGTGTGTTCTGTTATTTTCCATAATTGAGCCCGTAGATGATCAACGTCTTCATCGATCACGTAGGATGCAAGGGTTGCCTCTGGAAGGCTATCAACCCTTACCTCCTAACCCTCCAAAAGACAACTACCGTAGAGAGGTAGAAAATCAATCTGACGCTGGAAGTGCTATTGCTCCTCCATTAGATAACCTAGAAGATGCTTTGGTTACGGTTGCAAATCCCACTACATCTATGTCGATAACCCCTCTTGAACCACTTTTAGTTCATTTAGACTCCCTTGGGAACGTCATAGATGAAGAGATCCCACGATTACCAGAGAGGATCTTTACCGAAACATATATGGGATCCACAGAACCAATCTTTGGTGATGATTATAGGACTCTTGTTCATCCTAGCACCGCAGTAGAAACCAATCCCACACCTGCTCATTCTGTATGGAGGACTTCATTGGGACGCGATCTCTATGAACATTTCAAATCCTTTCGACAACCCTTTCATCCCCATGACCCTCCTAGTGAAACAGGACCATTCGGTCAAACCATGAATCACCCAGTCGATAAAGTTATTCACCCTACTGCTACACTAGCACAAGTCCATCCTAATGCTAGACTCATCACCTCTACTCATTTCCAAAGCACTTCAATCTCTACCCTCGTTTCTACAAGCTTTTACTCTACAACTCCACATGTTCCACATGATCTTGCTGGGACATCTTCTCACCCGAGAACGCAGACCCCTGTTGGCCAAACACTACTGGTTGGAGGGAAACCACCATCCAACGCACCTTTCCCTCCTAGAGGACTACCTTTCCATGGCGGGCCTACCCCTCCCGGGGGACAGCCCCCTTTTCATGCTCCTCCTGGAGGGCAACCTCCATTTTCCATTCATACCCTGGTCATAAATCCACCACTGGCAGGGAGGCAACCCTCGTTTGCTGGAAACCCTTAACAATCTCGGGGAGTTTCTTCAAGAGTCACTTTTACTCAACCCCACATTTGGGGGCACTTGTATAATAACCCACTAGGAGGAGTATCCAATCTTGTCCCTTCTGGAACATCTTACGGGCAATCTTATCCAGGCGGCATCCCAAACACCACGTGGAGTTCTCCGGGACCACAGTCTTATCCTCCTCATGGGCCTCATGTGTATCCACCTCCAGGATCTACTCCTTACCATTCTCAAGGGAAAAATGTTTATCCTCCTCACGGGAAAATAAATCACCTGGCCTATAATGTTCAGAACCCACCGGGTTATTCCAATGTTTCGCATGCACCATTGAATCCTTCTTATCCTGGCTAGCAAAAACCATATGTAGGAAGACCTACTGGTTACAACTATCCACGTAACCCAGTCTATGGTCCTACTAGTGTTCCTATGCCGCACCAGTATCATTCACAAATTAACCAACAACGACCTTTCCTTGCAACTCTGGATCTCCTAGATTTGTCTCGGTTAACTAATGATCCTATTTCCCATTCACCGGTTTGGCCAGTCATTCCAGCTAAAATTCCTTCTGATATTCTAAAATTTGATGGAAACCCTAGAGAAGATCCGAACAACCATGTGATGAATTTCCATTTGTGGTGTTCATCAAACTCCCTCATGGATGATTCTGTACGTTTGCGTCTTTTCCAGCGAACGCTTACCGGTTTGGTAGTAAAGTGGTATATTGAACTACCACGTGCTTCTTTTCATGATTTCAATTCCCTTGCCATGTCTTTCCTCATGCACTTTCAACTTCCTATTCACTACAAGACGGGTATTGAACTCTTGACCTCCCTTTATCAAACTAACTTTGTGCATATCTCTGACCATAGTCATGAGTGGAGGCGACGATGAAGGATGATCAAGGCAGTCATTCCTGACATACTATTGGCGGAATGGTTTACTAAATCATTGTTACCCCCGATTGCTCGCGATGTCGCTATGGGTGGTGCGGTCATAGAGGAACAAGCCATTGCTTGGGCTCAGTATTTAGATTTGTTTTATTCCCAATCTAGTACTTTGTATGATTTGCTTCCAAATGCTACTCGAGCTAATACCGATCCATCTCAGCCATCATCCTCATCCCATGCGGATGGTGTTATCGGTTCCGTCAAAACTCAATCTTTTTCCAAATCAACTGCACCCTCCTCTACCTCCCCCAAAAATCAGATCTCTGAGGTGAATGTAGTTCAATCTACCCCTTCACAACAATCCAGAGGTAAGAAGAAGCCAAAGAATAAATCAAAAAATAATAATGAACAACCCAAAAATCAAACACCCGCTACCGAAAAGAAACCACAATGGAAACTAAAATTCATGTGTATCATTTGTGGTGACGATCACTACACTCGGGATTGTCCACTTTACAATGAAGTGGCCAAACTTTTCCAAGGGAAGTCACAACCCGCTGTGCTTACTCAACCTTTTCCACAACAACAATCCATGGTTGCTCAAACCCCCTCTCCTGGAGGCAGTTCTAGCGATCCTCATGATGAGGCCTCGTCGAGTGCACATATTTATATGTTTAATGGGATCAATTTGACCACTCGCTCTAAGACCTACGACACACC
This sequence comes from Picea engelmannii, assembly GCA_009831015.1. Lineage (NCBI taxonomy): Eukaryota > Viridiplantae > Streptophyta > Pinopsida > Pinales > Pinaceae > Picea > Picea engelmannii. The sequence continues at coordinate 359,354 of ML791078.1, read as the reverse complement.
AGGTAACCCTAACAAAAGAAAAGACACTAATGGTACCGGTACTTTACCGGATCCATCATCGTCCTCCGTCAGTATTCCATCGGTTAATCCTCTGTCTGGACCACTTCAGATTGAGAAACCTATGTTCGACTCTATCTTACACCCTCCTAAGAGCACTATACGTAAAGCTACCTTTAATCCTAGTTCACGTGCCACCCAAAACTACAACATTGTTGAAGATTTGGCTCAAGCACCATGTGCTATGTCTGCGTTAGAAGTTCTACAGCACTTCCCTAGTCAACGTAGAATGATCTTGGCCGCTCTTGGTGTTGTTGATCCCGAGTCGTCCAATCAGATCATGTTTAACCTGGAAAATTATGCGTCTCATCTCTCCCACCAACTTGCTTTCCAAGTTGATGTTGTTGTTCACAATCTAAAAATCCACCGAACTATTCTGGATGAGGGAGCCTCGACTTGTGTCATGTCTTTGGCGTGTTGGAAAGGTTTAAAATCACTAGCACTCAAAAAATCCCCAACAATGTTACGTTCCATCAATGGGCGAGGTTTTCATCCCCATGGGATTTTACAGTCCCTGCACATCCAATTAGGTGGAAAAACTGTTACTGTTGATGTCGAGGTGGTCGATGCTCCCCTCGATTACACCTTGTTACTTGGAAGAAGTTGGTTTTATGCTATGACTGTTGTTGCCTCGTCAGTTTTTTGATGTGTCCAATTTCCTCATCAGGGCAAAATTGTCATTGTTGATCAGTTGGATTTCTGCACGACCGATGCTCGCATTCCTGCTACCAACAATATTCCTTTCTTGGGATACCACAAGATCATGTATGAAAGTGTTGGTGTTGGCTTACTAAAATATTCTAGCCTCATGGGTACCTTCCCTACACCACTTCCACCAACTACACATCATATTTCCACCGTCGATATGATTTCGACCATGGCTTATCAATCTTTGGAATCATTTGACCCCTGGATTGTACCTCGTCCATTGGAATTCGATGCACTAGGTGACACCATGCCACCTAGTCCAGCTGAAACGTCATACATTTCTACCCAATCTGTTTCTCCCTGGTCATATGACCAACATCTATTGACGTCTGATGTTTCCTCGATGCAATCACGGTTGAGTTCCTTGTCGTCTTTGATCGACTACATTTCCCCAACTTTTCCTTTGGATGAATCTATTCCAGAGATGTTTCACATTGACAAGTTACCTAGGGATAATAACTGTCACCGATCCTCTTTTCTTCCCCCTCGTGAAGAAATTCGGGCAGATATACAGTCTATCTCCCCTCCTGATGTTGATTTTTCATCATCTCCCATGATTTCAACTTTTGATGATTTGGATCCGGTAGTGGGCATGGTGATTTATTTGGTAGGATTATTGGAGCCTGATCTCCTTACTCCTATCGCGACCCTTGACATGTGTTCCTTCTCGAGTGATTATCTTCCATCCAACAAAGATCTCTTGGAGGCCATGACTAAGTTTTGTCCCTTGACATGGTATCCTTCCAAAACGTTCTTCTCTTGAAAACCATGATCAAGAAGCAATCACGAGCATAGTTTCTCTTCTCTGTGGCAAGATCGTTAAAAAATGAAATAGAGGCATTGAGCATAGTTCTTTTCCTGTGTCAAGATTGTTAAAAATGAAACAATCACCTCTCTTGAACCTTCTTTTCATCCACCCTTCTCCTTTTTCTCATCTGGTAGAGAAATTGGTGACAACCTCACAGTCAGTGAATGAATTGAATCTTGGGGGGCATGTCTCCAGCCTTTGATGATCATTCTGGAGTTAAGCCACTATCTTTTCAAGATGGGGGCATACCAAGCTTAGTCTTTGTTCTTTCTCGTGCTCGTAAATATATGAGAATGCATCCAGGTAAACTTTTATCTCTTTTTCGGACCTGTATGGATACACGAAAAAGGAACCCCCTGGAGTCTCCTTTAAGCCCTTTTCAGACTCTCTAAACATGAAAATATTGTCGAGTGATCTTGCTTCCTTTCCCACTCGTTAAAAGGTTTGAAAGGGCGTCTTTCGAGTGATAATTTATCTCTTTTTTGGCCTCGCGAGACTAACATTATGAAAAAGGACAACATTGGAGTCATATTTAAGTTCTTTTCAGACTCTCTACACATGAAAATATTGCCGAGTGACCTTGTTCTCTTCATGCTCATTAAATTATTTGAAGAAAATGTTTGTTGAGCGATAGTTTATCTCTTTTTCGGTCTCGTCAGACTACTTTACGAAAAATCAACCGAGAGAGTTCTCTTTTAAGTGTTTTTCCAAACTCTATAATCATGAAGAACCTTCGAGTTTTCTGTCTATGGACTCGCTAAACAAAACATCGACAGACCCATATGGGATCGAAGACTTACTTCTTCTAGTTCGTTAAACAAAGGAAGAGGGACTTACCGAAGGTGAGTCATATCGAGCATGTTTTACCCTCCTCGAGCTCATTAAATTAAAAAGAGGTACTCGTCTATTTGGATGGGGGAAAAAATTGAAAGAAGCAAGCCAAGTAGTTTTTGAGAACATTACTAAGTAACTCTTAGAGTCACCCTTGAACACGACACTTTGTATTTGTGCACATCTTAATCCACTGAACCTCTACACTGAACCAATCCTCTGATTTTTTCTTACTCCTTTGGGTCACTCGATGAAAGTCACAGTATCCATTGCATTATCATGTTTTGGTCCATGTCATGTTTCTGTTGTTGTGCCTCAATGTTCAAGGGAAGTATCTGCCTCGAGAGTCAGCCATCACAAATATCTTATCTCAATACCCGTGTTAGTCCATGTTCATTTGATATACCAATTACATCTCTGTGTTCATTTCCTGTCATTGATGGGGGATACATCAAGGCCCTCCTTCGACGAGTCTATTCCTGTTGACTTCAATACATTATCCAGGGACTAGACTTAGAAACAAATTAGTACTTTGGGACCTGCATGCCTCAATGGCAGGCCTCCTCATGTTCGACAATGGGTTTACATCATTGACCTCTGATCAGATGATTCCATGGATGTTCGACTTTATCTCATCCATTCACATTCATTGGAATGTACTAGAGTACCTTGGGAATCATTGACATTAATGGTGATCTCCCTCGTGCTTGTTAACGGTTTACATCATTGACCGGTAATCAAGTGGTTTCTGCCATGTTCGACATCAGGACATCTATTCACATGGTTATATTCGTACTACATTGGGATTGGTAAGAAGACCCTGGGTTGAGTGATCATTCTGATATGTACTTTTCCCAAGTTGCGATGGAGTTTCTCTTGAACAATGACACATATATTGTTACATAGATCCACTTTGTATTGGTCATGGCTATGTCTTATCATCTCATAGATCCACTGTGTATTCTTCGTGGCTACGATCAGTTCAGGCCATGGGAGTATAGATCCACACTTTATTTTCAGTGGCTATACCTTTTTATCAATACAATTATGGATCCGCAGTGTATTTTATGGCGGCCATATCTTGCAAGTCTTGATCACCCAAGCATAGGTATGCCTGCCTTCGGTTTGAAACATGTCATAATATTTTTTGGATGTTTGTGTGCAGCTTCTGTCAGGTTCTCTGGATCTACACCCTTGCTTGAAAGTCTACAAATCATTTCAGTTATCATTTCTCATCTTCTAACTTCATACTTTGGGGGGCAATCTGTTACACATAAAAAATACTCACTTTGATAGTGTCGCAAGTGTCGTCATTACAAGGGTCGCAAGTGTCTCATTTTTCTCACAAGTGTCGCAAGTGTCAAGCAAAGCATACTGCCATGATGCCTATGTCATACTTATAACGACATCAAAAAGACACTTGAAACACCTCAAACACTTGATTTGGAAGAGGAGGAATGGTTAACTAGGCTTATGAACCTATTGCCATCTGAAAGAACCACAAAAACTGAGTTTTTGGAGGAGAGCGCTCCCCTATACCTCTCTCAGGAGTGCTAGTGCCCCCCTTTACAGTGTCTAGGAGCGTTATAACACTCTGATATCCCTTCTGGGGGAGAGTTGATGGGTTTAGGGAGTGTTGGCGCCCCCCTAAAGCCTACCGGGGAGCGCTATAATTCTCTGATGGCCCTTTTGAGTGAGCACTCCCTATTCTAGGTAGCAGTTGGTTTGTTGAGATGAATGAGGAGAGGATCCCTTCAATCCCTGAAGGCAGTTGGGTTTGAATTCCTATTCAAGCCATGATCTTAGGGAAGATCCCTAACTGAAGGAGGAAAATCCTCAACTCACCCCAATGATATCTCAAGTGGTTGAGCCTCTCCAAGGCTATATAAGCTGGCTTTCTCATGGTGAAAGGGGGATCTGGATGAAGAATGATACCAAACTTATGATCTCATAAGTGATATTTGGAGAAGGGATGAGAAGCATGAAACCTATGATCTCATAGGAAACACACAGTGAAGTGGAGGCTAATCAGTGAAGCTATCATCATTCCGATCATGGAGCTTTTGAGCAAGGGTTAGGCAAGGAGAACTTGACAAAACTACTACATTCCATCTATGGCTATAAGTAACGTTTTGTCCTCATTAATGTAATATGCTTGGCCTATTTATTTCTAATTTGTGTTTGACATTACATGAATTTGTCTCTAAGTAGATAGGTCTGCTTCGAACTAATCTTGATAGAATAGGAAGTGGTTGTACTTTGTTTGTCTACAGGGCTTATCGAGGAGCTCAAGATTGGAGTTCAACTCGGAGCGTGCAGGGACAAACACCGGTAAAAGGTATGTATTTCCTCCTTCCTCTTCATGCATTAGTTTGTGTAGGCCTAAAAGGAAGTCAGTCACCATGATAAGCACTTTCTGTCTTAGAGTTAAGAGTCTAGCTCTTTGAGAAGATCTACCTGTCCGTAGGAAGATTTTTCTTCAACAATATCTGTTACTAAAACAAAAAAGAGAAAGTTGTTTGAAGAAACTCCACTTCTGTCAGTAAACCTGAGGAAGCCTCACATCCTGTACAAAGAACTACAAGAAGCATGGATAAATAGATCGTAGTTACACATGTGTCTTCTTTTCCATAGGATCCTATTGACATTCCGACTTATCTAGAGAAGGAAAGTGTCTGTGGAGCAACAATTAGTGAGACAGAGGGGTTAGTAATACAAACATTAATAGGTTTAAGAAAGAAAAAGGAATCCCGAGGGGAGGTAACTGAGAAAGCAACCATATATGATCCTTCCAGTTCCTTGAGCAAGTAGTATTTGGTATTGAAGGTCGAGAAACTTACAAAACAGAATGAGAATTTAAAACAAGAGGTTACAGAGTATCAAGTTTTGGATAGGTTACAGGATTGGAAAGAAGAAGACTCTTCTAAGCTCAACAAAGTTCTACATTTGATCCAGTACACCAAGGTGATTAAGAAGGAGCTTAGGAGTGAGGCCTCTGGTTTCTATTGATGATTGCAGCTACGTGCAACATTCTCCAGCTTACAAACCTGTGAGATGTGGATCATTGCAGCCATGTGAAGATATTCTCCAGCTTACAAACCTGAGAGAAATCCCTTGAAGAGGGTGTGTGGTTCCTATATGAGATAGAGCTGGAACATAGAGATGACCTCCTCCATTTAGAGAGTTGAGAAGAACTCCAGATGATTCTCATGTGGGAAAAGGTGCTCTGCTGAGTTAGACATGCCTGTGGCTGAGCACAAGGTGAATGTGTGAAATCCTAAAGTGTTGGGTGCATCGTCATGAGAAAATAAATGAAGATAATGTATTAGCCTCCTCTGAGTAGTAGAGTTGACAAGAAAATACAGATGATTCTCCTATGTGAGACAGTGGGAAATAATATCTATTGAGTGGACGTGCCTATGGACGAGCACATGTGAACGTGTGAAGAAGTGGTTCTTCTGTGTAATGCAGTGAGCCAAAGACATGGAAATCCCTATGGATGTGCCCTTAGTGGATGAGAATTAGTGGGTGTAGAATATCCCTTTCTATATTGTTCAAGAGTCATACCTGTCTGTAACCCTAATTGTAATGTAAAGGGTACAAGTCGGCCCCACCTTAATGTGATTGGTAATTAATGTAAAAGATAATTAATCTGATTAATATTAATAATATTATAAGCTAGTGAAGTCAGCCTTGTTGTTCCAATAGACACTTTTGTTGACAATTTCAGGTTAGTATAAGTAAAGGTAAATTCCCCATTGAGGAAACATATCTTTCATGTGAGTTTGGAAATTTCAGCAAGTACACTTCCTTGGAAAAAGTGCACACCTCTCTTGGGTGCTAGTCTTCTAGGGTTTGAGAACCCTCTTGTGGGATAGGTTTTATCTTGGTGGTGAAGCTCCTTCTCTTGAAGAATATAGCAAAAGATTTGGATGGGTTTTCTTCCCTTGTTGAGAAGGGTTTCCCAGGATACTTCTTATGTTATTTTGCATGGTGCTTCTTCTTGTGGTCTTGGTTGTTGCAACATTTATGGTTATGGTTAAATGCTAAAAATGGAATGATCTTCATGCTTAACCTTGTATATTTAAAAATCAACAGTTTCAATATTATATAGCTAGACAAATGATGTTCAGATAGGATGGAAGACAATTTCAGTTTTTCAAAATTTTGAGTATCAGTTTTGACATTTTTGCATGAGGACATGCAATGACTTAAGCATGGGGGAAATGTTGAGTCTCCATTTTGACGTCCCTATTACCTTATATTATCTTCTATCATGGTCAAGTTTACCTCTAACATATGCATATGTTGTCTATTTCTTCCACAAGCCTACCTTGTGACCTTATTCATATGCATAAATAGGTAATCCATGTTAAAAACATGATTTGTTTGATTTCTTGATTAATTGGGACTAAATGATTGAGGTTTATGCTTCTAATTACTTTGAATATTATTAAGCAGCTTCATGACAAGGCATCACTTCATCTGGTACTCATCTTTGAGATTCTTCTGGTACTTCTATTGGTCTGGTACTGAAACATCCCAACTCTACGTTGATCTGGTACCAACTTTGTGCCTATTCCGGTACCACCATTGTGTTGATCTGATACCAAGATATTTTACAGTGCCAGTCTGGTACTAAACCTGCATCTACAGGATTAACGTTTTGAACGAGTACACTGGTGATGGCTCCAAGAAATTAGTTGGATGGAAGCATCCTTGGTTCATTTGAATACCATGATAGACTTCATCACTCATGCACTTCGTGTCATGAGGATGAAGTCCATTCCTTGATATATGATATGATCACCAATTGTAATATTTTGTAAACATTTGATAATTATATTTAGGATTTGATTGTAATGGTTGACCTTCTTTAAAAGGGATTTTGTATAGATGATAGATAGTAAGGAATGATATACACTGTTATACTAGGAAATGAAATGTTGAATTACTTATTCACTTGATTAATTGAAGGAATACGAATGCTAATTTGTGTAATTCATCAATGTGAGTAAAGTGTTTATTCTGTAATTTCTTTAGAGCTACCTTGTTGGTTCGGCAAGGGCCCACCGCCCCAACCAAGGTAAGCCTCCATGTATATGTTTATGTTTCGACATAAGTTAATTGTGTGAGTGTGCAAATATAATAGTTGTGTGTTGCAAATGATTCTGAGTGCATGAACTTTCCTAAGTACAATACAGATTTTTAAATGGATGGCTTTTGATTTTGGATTAGTGTGAATGAAAAATTATACATTGAGCATAGTAGATGATTCTATTTATGTTTCTTCGGAGTGATAGTTAGACAACAAAATATGGATAGATGTTTGGGATTGTTATATAAGCAATTGTTATTGTTCTGAGTTTGAAAGTCTTAATCATTTTGTTGTCCTCAGTAGGTACAGGAACAACTAGACTTCATCTCTCACCCTTCATGATTCAGTAATGAAGTATTTCAATCATATTGAATGCCTCATGTATTGAGGAAGGTTTGATTGGAATTGATTAGGTCATGATTGGTTTCTTTCCAAGAGTAAATAGACTGAATTGTCAATTGTTATGTGAATTCAATTGCTACAGGAAGCAGGGTCTCAGTTCATCTCTTTATTTCATGAGCCTATAATGAATAGACTTTCTATCTGAGAAAGAACCTTTTCAACTCAGTGTTTTCTTGAGAGTTTTACTATGAGCTTTATATTCTAGCTTGAAGTTGTGTGGGGTGTTCATATATTCCAAAAATAGAGTGTTATGTTATTGATTGTTTCTTGATTGAGCTAGATACAACAGACATAGATAAGTTACCTATTTTTGACACATATAGTGTAACAAATCTTTTGATTACGAATCTCAGATTGATATGTAAATGAGTGAAATATAATAAACATATATGCACACCAACAAGGATTATCAAAGGGAGTGAGGGAATCACCCTTAGTGGAGTCACTAGGTAAGATTCGTAAGATAAAGTCTTTGAGGGAAAGGCTTACCGAAAAAGTGTCATTGAAGAATATTCACTCAGTGTTACCCGAGAACAGCGCCCAAAATGTTATCGTGCAATCTATACTTTCCCAAAGTCTAAAGGTAAGTATGCTTGTATTGACGTAACACAAAGGTAACCCTATCACTGTCACCCCAATAGGGTACCTCTTTTTCTTTAGGAGAAGGAAAACCTCACTCCAAGGGAGACGTCCCAATACCTAGTTGGTTGATGAAGGGTAAAAAGACATAGTGAAAACCCACCCCTCTCTCTAGGTCACTCAACAGAATAAGTCACTTGGGTAAAGTTTAAAGGGAGAAGGGAAAGTGAAAGTGTGTTTGTACCTTCCCTTTACCAATTAAACATCAAAGGTTAGTAGCAAAAATTATAATCAATGACTTCTGAAACAAATTATGTGTTGCCAGAACAAGTTACTATACAATAAAGATGATATTAGAGTTGCAACAATGTATCTTGAAGATTGCAAGTTATGATGACAAGGAAAAGATACAAGGGTCTTGCAAACTTGATAATGCTTTGTCACTCACAATTTCAAGATAAATACAATTCAATAAATGTCTTAAAAATGGGTTGTCAAAGTGTTTATAACAACAAAATTTAATATCTATGATAGCAACAAACCACCTAAAAAAAAAAGTACTTTTCTAAGGAAATAACACACACTTTTAGCACTTAATGATAGAAATTTGTCTAGCACAAGTTTCTGGGAAGTTTTTTGTTAGCATGCACTGATAACGATTGCAAAATGTGGTTGTAGAAACAGTTACAACAACAATAAGGTTATTCATAACAGCTTCAGAAATGCACCTTTAGAATAGTAGCAAAGGTAGTTTAAAGCCTCAAAGTGATAGTGATTTGGCTTGTGCAATTTCTGGGTTAGTTTACTTAGTTAATAGGCTTGATAAGGCTGCTAAGAAGAGGTTGTAACAATGACGCCAGCAACAACATACTTAGTGGTTAGTAATTTATACTAAGTTAGTAAATATGGTAGAGTATTAAGTGGAAGAATTTGAGTTGAGGTTTGTAGTCTTGTCAAGAAGTAAGAGAAGAGGACTAGTATCTTTCAAGGTTAAATGGATTCAAGGAGGGAGGCTTCTTCTAAGGCTGAAAAATTAATGATGATACACAAAATTATAAGAGGGAAAAAGTCTAGGAGGAGTAGTAACTTAAGTCCTCCTAGATTTTTACCTCAAGAGACAAAGTGCTAGGGTGTAGGCACTTCTAGGCCCTAGTGTGTTGCTCTCCTTAGCCTTTTTATGGAGTAGAACTTATGCAACAATAACCAAATACAAACCCTTAGATTGCTAGAAATTTAGGGCTCTAGGGTTTCACTAGTTACTAGATCAATTTAGTGAAAATCTTGGGAAATAAAAAGTAAGAAAGTAGCAACTTAATTTTCTTACTTCAAGCATTAAATAGACCTTGCAATTTCATAATCTTGTATGAGAAAAAAAAGCATACAATAAATCATTCAATAGATGAAAAAATGCAGATTTCACTTACTTGCACCAAGAATAATCATGAGAATACCATGCAAGATCACCATAAAACTTCAAAAATTGATCCAAGTTGCAAAGATGAGCCTTAAACAAGAGTGGTGCCTCACAATTTCAGCCAATAACCCTAATAGGGCGCAAATTTCAGACCTCTTGTCTCCAATGACAAGTTATGATGAAAATGAATGTGACTTTATGTTTATTTATACCAAATTAGGTCCTAAATTAATTTAATTTCAAAACTATTGGGCCAACTTGGCCAATTTGTTACAAAAATTAAATTTTGACCAAATTAAATAAATTTGCATCTAAAATATCCTTCAAGGGTGATGTCATGCCTATCTAAGGTGATGTTGAGCCCCATAGCATTGAGAAAGGAAAGTGGAATTCTTGGCCTCCAGAGGCCTAAAATCATGCCCACACGTGCCACATGTTGATTAAGGTTGGCTATCATTGATGTCAACCCTTGAAGAAAGCCCCGCAGCACAAAGGTTTGGGTAATGGATCCAAGATTGCTTGATGTAAAGATGACTCATTATTGTCTTGTCATGGTTGATAAGAAGTAAATATGGATGAACTCCAAAGTGTTCTCCTTATGGTGAAAGCCCTCATGGGAAGACGCTTTGTGGAGTGAGAGAACCCATGATTAATTGTGGAATAATGAGATGAAGGACAATGAATTTGTCAGGTAAACTATCTTAGATGGATAGTGCTTGTCATTCCATTTCTGGTGGTATGTGGAACGTCACATAACTCCTCACGGTTTGAGATTTATGGCCTTACGAAGTTGGAGGACCCTCATATGTCATCTAGAAGCCCCAAAAGGTCAAAGTAGTCAAAGTGGTTTAAGGGATTTTAAAAGATAAATAATAAATTGAAGTAATGAGTGTATTATAATTCAAAGTGAATACAAAATAAATTATTTCAATAATAAATTTAATGGAGAAATTAGAAGTGGGTTAGCCCTAAAATAAGGAAAGTAGGGCCAAGTGACCTAGAAGATGTTTTTAAGGAAGCTACTTGGAGAGTATAAATAAGAGGCAAGGCTCTCTCATTTTAATCACACTTGAGCATATTGAATATATATAGCTGTCTTAGCTAACCAAGGATATCTAAGCCGAAATTCTGAGGGAAGGTGAAGAAAAGACGACAAAAATGCAAGGAAGGATAAATTCTTTTGATGGTGCTTTCTAAGGTATGTTATTTACAGGGCATCTCACCATTTTCACTATAACTTGTTTTATATAATGATTTAGACCATGAAATTTCTATGCCATTGATTAAACATATCCAAGTATCTATGGTAAAAAATTCATCATGTGGTTCATTGTATTTTTGGAGTTACACTCCGTGGAAAATAGGGTTTGTGGCTAGTCCTGAAACTAGTCAAAAACAGGTGTTTAGGGTAAAAACGTCATAAATTATTCATAACAGATCCAAATTCCTTGAAACAAAATGTGTTGATTAGGGTACCGTATGGAGTATTCTTTGTAACATTTTCATATCAATTCGACAAATATTTTTTGCAGGGCATGCTCTACAAAGTCACTCTCTAGAATAAGCCAAAATTCAGCAAGGTATGCCATTTTTGCTATAACTCCTTTTCTGAGAGGTTCCAAGTAGTGAAACCTGGAGGAATTGCATAAAACACACTGAAGAAAATTTTATATCAGTTTCATATCTTTATACATTACAGGTACAAAGTTATGATTACTTCAAGTTAGGGTTGTTGACTATTCAAAAACTAGGCATGTGAGACTAAAGAAAAGTTTGATGAAAATGCTAGTCTCTTGTTGTTGAAGTTAAGGAAGGTTTGCAGGAATATGATCATATAAACCAGGTCTATTATAGAGCTACAAATCATATTTGGATGATTAAAATGATGAGGGCTTTTGGTTGAGGTACATGTTGAATACATGGTTGAGACAAGTAGTTGATGAGTTGGCACATACATGAGGTGTATAGTTGATGATGTTGGTACATATTGATGCGTCATAGTTGATGAGTAGTTGACACATGATTGGTACATACTTGGTACATGGTTGGATGCACTTTTTATGGTACAGGTTGATTACAGGTTATTTGGTACAGGTTGGTGCATGGTTGATGCACTTGTTTATGGTACAAGTTGATTACAGGTTGAGGTACAAGTTGATGCATGGTTGATGCATGGTTCAGATTTATTGGTATAGGTTTACAGCATTATATCTCACAGTGATAGGTTGACAGTGGTTCCATCATTCTACTTCTACTTCAGGGTGGCAGGATGGGGCAAGGACAGGTGGTTGTAGCCACCTTCCGGTTATAGCCAGAGAACATAGGGGGTTGTAGCCTCCTTCTGGTTGTAGCTAGAGAATTGGGAGTTGGAGCTTCCCTCAAGTTGTAGCCTGAGAAACTAGGGGGTTGGAGCCTCCTTCCAGTTGTAGCTGGAAAACAAAGGAAGTTGGTGCTTCCAATGAAGGTAATTCTTCAAGACATATAATAAAAAGCATTTCGTGGTTTTCTCCCGATTTGGGTTTCCACGTAAAACACTGGTGTACTGTGTATGTGTATGTTTGTTCATTTTTTCATTGCTTATTTACTCTGAAGTTATTGGATGATAATGCTTCATTGATATAACACTTGGATTATATGGTTAAAAAAGATTAAATTTCTCTATTATTGATTCACCCCCCCTCTCAGTAATCCAACAATTGGTATCAGAGAAGGTTCCTTCAGAAATTAGTTTAACCATTGAAAGCTAGATCATGGAGAGTATCAAAACATATAAAAATGGAATACCACAGTTTGATGGACAGAAGTATTCTTTTTGGAGCATAAGGATGAGGACATATATATAGGTACAAGGATTTCAAGTTTGGCAATCAATTGTAGATGGATACACATCACTAGTAGTTCCACCAACAAATGACAAAGCAGTAAAACTCAGTGAGAATAATTCCAAAGCCACCAATGCACTTTTGAATGGTCTCAGTGATACAATATTCACCAAAGTTGCAAACTATAAATCCACTAAAGAGATTTGGGATAAGCTTCAAAATATTTATGAAGGAGATACAAAAGTCAAAGCATCAAAGATTCAGACTTACAGAGGTCAGTTTGAACAACTAAAATGTAGGAACCAAATTTAACAAAACCAAAAAGAATTTGTAAATTTAAACATTAATATTATTCAGCATAAGCAATAAGCCATTTCATTAAGCATATAAGCAGCATAAATTTAAATTTATGAACAACAATCTAATAAATTATATAACAGAATATAAATACCTCTGGCTAATTCTATTATCCCAATATCTGGCTGTCCTCTATGTTGCTTTGTCCAAACTCTGTCTGATGCTCTAACCAAACCCTGCCCAAAACCGACTAACCACCCAACCAGCTAGGAGTAGCCTATTTGGATCCCTAGCTCTAGGATTCCATAGGATTCCTGGCCCCTGAGCCCAAAACTCCTAGCAACCTGGTTCCCCCTGCAATAGTTCACCCAACCTCCAAAACCAAACTCCCAAAACCAGAAAAATATCCAATAGCCAAAAATACAGTCCTCTCCTGCCAATTTTTCATAATGCCCCTTCCGAAGGCCTCTGCCCAGTCATATCTCCCTCCATTCATCGACTCCTACCCTCCTTTAATGCCACCCACCTTATCCCTCCATTTATTACCTTATCCTTCCATTTATCACCTTATCCCTCCACTCAATGCTTCATCCCCCCCTTGCATACGTAAATTCTTATAATAATAAATTAAAGTTATTAAGCCCTTTAATTCATTACCCAAACCTTTAAATGTGTTAAGTAATCAATTAATTAATTAATCAGCATTTATTAAACAATAAATAAATAATATTATTAATAGTTAATCGTTACTAAACTAATACACATTAAGACAGTTAATTATTTAATTAACTATACTTTAATAAACCCTATGCAACTATTTAACTAGGGTTGTTACATACACCCACCCTTCAGGAAACTTTGTCCCGAAGTTAAGGTATTTTATGATACAAGGGAAAAGACACATGGTTCACACATTCATAACCATTAACCGACATTATTAGTAAGTAAGCCAAGAAAACTCATACATACTAGTGTACAGGTACAAGAAATGCATGTGTAGCTAGTACATACAAGTCTCGTGCATGTACTAATAATCAATAACTATCACCCTTATAGTAATTTAGGTATGCATCCAATCCAACCAACAAGACTATTCTTTTATAAAAGACAATAAACCAATCAAATGTTTGTGAAATCCTTTAATTACAATTATCTAGTTCAACAATTTTATTTAGAAAACTATGGTTTAGTTACGTAATTATGATATTCATATATACAGATTTTCTTTTCAGAAGGGAAAAACAATAATTTCCACCATAAGACAAATCTCCATACTCTCTCAACTATTTCTACTCATCCTTCTTCCCTAACTTATTTCCATATTCATTCCTATCCTTCCTCTGCTGGACTATCTTGGAGCAACAACTATATTGACCTAACTCCAAATAGAACCCGTAAGCGAAAGTGTCACTATCTCGAACAAGCTTCCCCAGCAGGCAACTGATAGTCATCATCACATGTCTAGGGGAGCATGAGCTAACACCGTCCTCCCATGACTTCAGGTTTCAGAGGATACACGGTGGTAAATGCCTCCACCCCTCCTAATCATAACTAGGGTCCACACCCTACAATGGAATATACAGTGGCACCATGTTGCTGGGAGTTTTGTCATCGTTTATTCAATTTTGGGCAGTCTCATCACCTGAAATCCTGCACTGGTCCACATATCATAGCAATGTATCCAAACCTACAAAGATTCATACCATATTGTTTCTCAGCTAGTGGTCATGACATCCACTTTCATCATCATTATCCCTTGGCTATTTCATAGCCCATAACCTGCAAATTAGTCTGTAACATAAACTCATACATTTCTATGCATTATCATTATGTAATTTCATACAACCATCATTTCAATTCGGTATATGTGTACCAACAACTTAACATCAAAGTTTTCAAGTTAGAAATAGATCTCATAGTATCCCATAATTCAATTTCGACACCCATTCATAAAATTATCATTTACCAAATAGATTTCATCATATCCAATCATCATTCAAATAGCATTTAAATCTTCATAGGATTCTCATTCACACAATATGTCACATCATATCCATCATCATCAATAACATTTAAACATTCATAAAATTTACATTCACATAGTAGATCGCATCATATCCATCATCATCAATAACATTTAAACATTCATAAAATTTACATTCTCACAATATATTGCATCATATCCATCATTATCCAAATATTTTTAAACATTCATAAAGGTTCATACGTCTTAAAACTTTAAGTGTATCATTTAATAGTTTCACTGTGAATAGAAAATAAAAGTATGTAGGCCTCAGGTAATCCTGGCTGTCTAAGTCAAAAGGTGGTGTTACATACACCCAACCTTCAAGAAACATATTCTCGAGGTGGTCAAAAAATTGAGGGGTAGTCTCGTCGTAATGTCTCGGCGTCTTCCCAAGTAGCAGATCCTGGACGATACTTGTCCCATTGTACCTTAACTTGGTCTACCAGACGGTTCCAGAGCTGTTGAACTCTACGGTCCAATATGCGTAACGGTTCTACCGTGAGAGTTCCCACGTCTGATACCTGCAATTCCTTCCAATTTAGTTTATGTGATTCATCAGCAACATAATGATGTAAAATAGATACATGAAAAACGTTATGAGTTTTATGCAAGTGGGGTGGCATTACGAGACGATAGGAAACGGATCCAATTTTCTCTTGGATTCTGAACAGTCCTATAAATCGAGGTGACAAATTTGTTCCCTTCCCAAACCGCATGTTACTCATATTAGGGCTGATACGAATGAAAACTTGGTCTCCCACTTCATAACTTCGGTCGGTCCTGTGTGCATCCGCATATCTTTTCTGCCTATCCTATGCTTCCTTTAGTCTCCACCTAATTTGAATCACCTGTTCCTTCATTTCTTGAATCAATTCTGGCCCAACTGTTACTCGGTCTTCTAATCTTTCCCAACTCAATGGTGTTCTGCATGGCCTTCCATACAGATCTTCATAGGGTGGCATTTCAATGGAGCTATGAAAATTGTTATTGTAGGCAAACTCTACCAAAGTTAGGTACTTCTCCCACTAGTTTTGATTATCCATGACATACATCCTAAGAATGTCTTTCATGACTTGATTTACTCTCTCAGTTTTCCCATTTGCTTCAGGATGATAAACTATGCTTAAGTTCAACTGAGTCCCCAATGCTAACTGCAAACTTGTCCAAAACCTAAAAGTGAATCTGGAGTCCCTATATGAAATGATCTTCTTAGGTATCCCTTGAAAATGGATAACCTCATTTACAAACACACACATGAAATCAGTGACATCATAAGTGTCTCTTACCAAAATGAAATGAGCACTCTTGGTTAACTTATCAACTATCACAAGAATGGCATTGTGTCTATGAGATGTGAGCGGAAACCCCACAACAAAATCCATATAGATGATTTCCCACTTGGACATAGGAACATCATGTGGTTGTAGGAGGCTTGTCGGGTGGTGGTGGTTGGCTTTCACTTGTTGACACTCTAGGCATTTGGCAACGAAATGGACTACATCGTGCTTCATGCCTACCCAGAAGAAAAGCTTCCTCATGTCTTTGTACATATTATTCACACCCGGATGCGCACAATAAAGTGCTCTATGGGCTTCCTTCAGTATGATGCTTCGAATATCCCCATCTTCAGGGATGTACATCCTTCCCCGATATCTTAATAGTCTGTTTGCTTCCAGACTATATCCTTCATACTTTGGATCTAATTGCCTCCCACTTTGGAGGTTTGAAGTAACCTCTAAATACCAACTGTCTCCTTGGAGTTGTGTCAACACACGTTCCCTCAGATTGACCTTTAAGGGTACCAAGGAGAAGACACGTGGTCTCCTACTCAAGGCATCTGCGACCACATTTTCCTTTCCCTTGATGTATGAAATACCAAAATCGTACTCACTCATAAACTCACTCCATCGCCTTTGCTTGGCATTCAGATCCCTTTGAGTGAAGAGATGTTTTAAACTTTGATGGTCCATTTTGAGCTCAAAGTTTCGCCCCACAAGATAGTGCCTCCAAAGTTTCAGAGCTAGCATTACAGCTGCCAACTCTAAATCAAGAGTAGCATCACTCCATAATGGCCTTTACCTTTTTTGGGTCCACAGAGATTCCTTCACTGAAAATGATATGACCTAAATAGTGGATCTCTTTCTGAAAGAAGGAACACTTCGACAACTTCCCATACAATTTGTTCTCTCTAAGGTAGGACAACACCACTCGTAAGTGTTCCTCATGTTCTCTTTCGTTTTTGGAATAGATGAGGATGTCATCTAGAAAGAATTGTACAAAACGGTCTAAGTACTTCCGGAATACGTCGTTCATGGGCTCATGAATACTGTTGGCGCATTGGTCAATATGAAAGGTACTATGACAAACTCGTAATGTCCAAACTGAGTTCGAAAGGTAGTTTTAGGAATATCGCCTTCCTTAATCCTTAACTGGTGATACCCTGATCGCAAATCGATCTTTGAGAATACTATTGCTCCTTTCATCTGATCGAAGAGGTCATCTATCCACGGCATTGGGTACCTATTTTTCACTGTAGCACGATTCAAGTCCCTATAATCTATACACAATCGTAAGGAACCATCCTTCTTCTTTACAAAAATTATTGGTGCGCCCCAAGGTGAGACACTGAGCCTTATTAGCCCTAAGTCTAATAACTCTTTCAACTGCATTCGAAACTCACAAAGTTCTGGCACTGTCATCTGATATGGACTCTTGGAAATTGGTTATGCACCAGGTTTTAGCTCAATAGTAAAATCAAGCTCCCTCTCAGGAGGTAACCCTGGTAACTCATTCGGAAAAACATCCTTAAATTCTGACAATAACGGGTACTGATCCAAGGAGGGTCCCTTCCTTTCATTCACTACTTCCACTACATATAGTCCACACCCTTGCCTCAAGCATCACTTAACCTTCATAGTTGAGATAAATCATAATGACACCTTTCTCCGTACACCCTGGATCTCTACTGGTCTTCCTTCATCGTCGACACAAAGCACCCTTTTTGCGAAACAATCTACCAAATCTCGATGAGCTTCTAACCAATCCATTCCAATGATTAGGTCATATGCCCCGAGAGCAGTGACATATACCTTCAACCTGGTAGTACACAATCTCAGGTATACTATACAATTATCAACACTAGGTCCTACCACTTTTTTTTCCTTGAAGCCATCTCGACTTGTTTAAAGTCATCGTGCTCGTAGGCTGCGAACCCACTCTTTTCTAATGTAGATGGTGAAATGAAACTATCTGTAGCACCAGAATCAATTAAAATCTTTACATTGATATGATTTAGTGTACCTGATGACTCCACCACCATGGATTGATGTTTGGCCTGGCGATTATTAATCGCTGCATAAAGCTGGTGAATTCTATTTTCTCTTCCCATCAGGGCCTTTCCTTCTCTATGCACAAATCTTTATTGGAACTTTGGGCAGTCATGTTGGTAATGGGGTCCTCCACATCCCCAACAGGTAACACGAGATTGAACCTGCACACTATTCTATGACTGTCTCTGAAATGATTTCCTTCCCAGGGAACCCCTGCCCCTACTAACTACTCCCTAAGATGGTCATGGACCTGTTTGCATTGTTAGTGATGAACGAGATGTTGCATTCACTGCCATTGAAATCCCTGCGGCTACTGTCCTTGGTGCAACTCTGTTACCATATGGAGGTGGCCTTGAGCCCCCTCCCCTAGGAAATGTCCTAGGGGCCTTCCCAATGAATCCAGGACGATGCAGAAAGGAAGGTCTCATACCTCTAGTTAAGTTCATGTGTTCCTCCACATAACGTACATTTTCCATAGCTTCCACTACTAAATACGGTTTCCACATCCGCACCATAGCCCTTATCTTAGGGTTCAACCCATAGACAAAGCGTTCTTCCTGTCGTTGGTCATTATCCATATATGAAACATACTTGACCAATTCCATAAACCTATTCTCATATTCCTCTATGGTTATGTTTCCCTGTACTAAGGCATGAAACACTCCTACCTGTTATTCCTCATAGTAAGCTAGTAGATATTTCCTTCGAAACCTCTCCTCGAAAAGTTCCCAAGATATAGTGTCTGGGGTAAGGTGCAGTTGCCTCTCTAGGTTTCCCCACCAGTTCAAGGCATTGTCTCTTAACTAAAAAATCACTATCTTCGCCTTTGAGGTGGACGCATAGTCCCTTAAGGCAAAACACCTTGTCATGCCTTCCAACCATGCTTCCACGCGTTCATTGGCCCAACCCCCGGAAAACTCTGGAAGTTTGATCTTCTATGGTTCTCTAGTGATGTCTTCGGGTGGAGGTCCTCCCTCTGAATCCAATGATGCTTCTGGATTACCCATTCCAAATGGTCGGGTTTCCACTTCGATCCCTACTAGTTGTTTCCCCTTTAAAGTCTCCTTTATGGCCTCCAAAGAGCACAGTATGAGAGCTAGTTCCGACAATGGTGGTGGTGGCGCTGGCGGTGTTGGCGATGCCTGTGATGATGCTCCTTTGCCTCGATTCTCTTGAGTCCTAACCATCCTGTATGATTTAACCTGCATCAACCAAAGTTTTCAGGGTGAGTTCAAGGACATTTCACATTTGCGCAACTTAACTAGAAAACAGGGTTAGGCATAAGTGTTTTTTTTTACTTGTCTGTAAACATACGTTACTCTCTTTAGGGGAGGTGGCTAGGTTAGGGTCGAAATCCTCTAAGCTTGATGTTTTCGACTAAGAAAACTATTGATTCCCTCACCCAGTAGCTATGCTAGCACTGTACCCCACTCGTTAATTCCTTTAACTTACCCTCTTAGTGCGCATGAAGCCCCCTTCCCCCGGGTCATGGTTTAAGTCCTTAAACTTTTCATTTTAACTATTTAATGTGATTTTAAACATAGTTTGGGAGTGGCAGAGGAGGATGGGGAGGAGAGGAAGCCCTAGGAAATCCCTGCTCCCCCATGGCTGCGACAATCCTAGTAGCGGAGTTGCAGAGCTATTCGATCATAATATCACTTCATGAGAACTCAATACATCCTAGTACTTGTTGTACTTTCTCCTTTGAATTTTGTGTTGTTACTCCACTTGTTGTTACTCACTATTACTCTGCTGCAACTCGCTATAATTAATTAAATCACTCTAATTAATTATCCCTAAAATCATTAGTTGAATTAATTAATTGAATTAGTTGAATTAATTAATTATAATTTAAACTTTACACTAAAATAAAAATAATTAATTCTTATTATATATATTTTTTAAATAATTAATTAACTTTAATTTAGATTAAATTTACACTAAATTAAAGACAGTTAATTAAAACAATTAATTGAATTAGTTGAATTAATTAATTATTTTTAAAACGGTTAACTATACTTTACACTAAAATTAAAATTTAAACGAACACACAAAAAAAAAATTATATATATATATATATATATATATATATATATATATATATAATTTTTAATAATAATAAAAAAATCAAAATAATTTAAAAACAAGTGCGGGCACGCATGGATTCCACATGCCCGCCTTGCTTCCTCCAACACCCCCTTATCTAAACCCTAACCTTTATCGTCATCACCCTAATTCCTCTTTTCCTCATTGTTTCTTCTTGCGAGGTCTCTGGTTACACGGTCGGCCGCCATGGCCTTCTCTCATGGTTTCTCCTCCTCGTGGTCAGGTGTTTGGTTTCTGGCATTGGTCGCTGGCTTGTATTGTCTCTGGATTTGGCAGAGGAAGAGAAGCTTGAAGAGTGTGGGTAGAAGAGGCACCATCCATGCCTAGAGACTGGGAATATTGAAGAAGAGAAGAATTTGTTTGGAGAGTAAATATTGTGGTTGGTAATTCATCCATGCCAGACGAGTAGGCATATTCATTCATTTGGTTTATCTTTTGTCTCGGTTCAATCAGACTGCATTTTTCATGCTCGTACTTTTTTTTTTTTTGGTTGGGATGGCATTGATCCTATTCCCGTCAAGAATTTGTTGTTGTTAACTGTTGGTTTCAATTTGATAATGGGAATTCTTTCTCTTGTAACTGGAAAGGATCGTTCCAGTGGGTTTGGATCAGCCTCCACTGTTGAAGAAGTTTCTCAAGGAATCAATGCTTCCAATCTAACAACAATTGTCACTGGGGGAGCGAGTGGAATTGGAGTGGAGACGGTGAGAGTACTAGCACTATGAGGTGCGCATGTAATCATTGGCGTGTTGTGCAATGTAGAAGCCTCATGTGGGCTCCTCCTCCATGTGGCTTCGACGCTCTGTGTTGTGTTGGGTGCTTAGATTGATAGCTCGTTGACTTGTCTTCAGTGCTTAGTCGACTTGATAATTGGATATTGGGCCCAATAATTTTATTTATATTATTATTTTTTTTTGTTTACATCAATTATTATTGGTTGTGTGTGCGATTGCAGGTTGTAGATCGCGTGGATTTGACACTCGATTTTATGCTTAAAGCAGATGGTTATGGTCCAAAGTTTGGATTGGTAGTTGTAGACCGTGCAAACAACCTTGCTCAGATCCCTCGCCCATCTTATTTCCTCTTCAGTGAGGTGGTCAAAATGGGCAAGGTTACTCAGGAACAAAGAGAAATCGCATGGAATGAACTCTAGATCGTTGCTGCTTAGGGGAAGACATGGCCCTTTTATCGGGAAGTGAATAAACTTGGTTTTATGTATTCTAGGGGTTTGGGGTTGAATCCCGTAAGCTCTTATGTGCTGGATTTGTTGCCCACGTTTTGTTTTGTTTTCTTTTCTTTTCTTTTATTTAAAAAAAAAAAAACATTCTTGCTAGCTTTCTACATGGAGGAAATGGAATTTTAGGTAAATAGATTAGAGGGTAAATAGATCAGAGCTAGGTTGCATGTGAAGGAGCATGTAGTGTGCATGCATTAAGTTTTTTTAATTTAAGTTTACATGCATCTGCTAGGAAAGGCGCATGCAACCTTACTCAGTTTAGTAAAGCGCACACAACCTAGTAGGTAAGGTGCAGATCCCAAGATGCAAGTGTTAGATATATTTATATAATCTCTAGAAAACACCCTTCTCAGTTTTATAAGAGAAAGGTTGGGGTACGGATCTCTTATTCAGTTTCCAGTTCTTCAGTAAACAGTTCATTGTCTTCCTGTAGCATATTTTCATGTTTTTCTTGGGTTTCTTGTATATGACAGCTTGTTTTGTTTGATATCGTTGATTTATTTTGTTTTAATTCATTTTGGGTTGGGACTTTGTTTGTTTATTTCGAGTTGGGACTAGATATTTATTTGCTTGTTGGGATTGTTCTTGCTATTTTGTTGATTATATTTCCTAGATA
>ML791078.1:235042-281344 GCA_009831015.1 Picea engelmannii | reverse complement strand
CCACACAATGCACCTTTTTGCCTATACTTTTTGCCACTATTATACTCTTGATCAACCATATTTAAACTCATACTATCACTTTATCTGATCATTCCAAAGGTACACAACATCCCTTCTCATTACTATACGTTTAATCTGTTTTGTATAATATTTTACATCACTCTCGTACTTAACCAATTGATTAGAAATGTATAAGTGTCCAAATTGCAGATTAGCATTTAAAGCCTGTTGCTGAAACACAGAGATGTTACACAGTCCATAGCTACAGATGCTGAAACACAAAGTTGTTACACAGTCCAGAGTCGCAGATGCTGAAACAAAGAGTTGTTACACAGTCCAGAGCTGCAGATGCTGAAACACAGAGGAAACCGCTAGGATCGACGATGCTGAAACACAGAGGAAACCGCCAGGACCAATGATGTTGAAACACAAGGAAGCTGTTATAGTCAACGGTCAACAAGCACCAACCGTCGCTCCTACATAAGAATGCCGACGTAGTCAAGAGCGCAATTCACGTGGCTAAAATAGCCCGCGAATTGCGATGCTGAAACAGCAATCAACAGCAATGAGAAGAAGCTGTTACTCCAGCTGTAACAGCAATACCTCCTTCAACACCTGTAATAGTATTCTGTTGCGCGGGACTAGGAAATCCTATTTTGGTTTAGAAAGTAGATCCGACTAAAGATAGGACTCAGATACACACTGTAATTTTTGATCAATTGTATCGAAGGGGTTCCCTCTTTAAATAAGAGGAAATCATCATTCGAGGGATCCAAGTTTTTATGTATTGAAAAGCTTCAGAGAGAGGGACGTATTTCATTTTTCCAGATTGTAATGTGATACATTGACAGATGAATAGAAAACTATTTTGAGCATCCGTCTCTAAGCTTTTTCGTCTCAGGGGAATCTTGTGAGAAGGGAGGGCCCACCTTCTTCAAAAGATTCACCCATTAGTTTTAGAAGTGTGTTAGTACAATCTCTGTTTATGCTCTGATTAACTTTTGTTTGCTGAAACAGTACTTTTAATGAATTCCGCTTTGCTGAAACACTACTGAACTCTGTCTTAGTTTATTGAATGAAATTTGTAATTCTTTTTATCAGCGATCTTGTGTGACGATTTTATAAGGCTAGCCAGATATTGGGTTAAGGGTTCCTGCTCAGAAAGGAAGGGATCAAAATATCCAGTCCTTTGTAGATTTCGATTACTCCTGCAAGTGTGCTAGCCAGAGATTGGGTTAAGGGTTCCTGCTCAGAAAGGAAGGGATCAGAAAATCCTGTTCTCTGTAGAATTCGATTACTCCTGCAAGTGTGCTAGCCAGAGATTGGGTTAAGGGTTCCTACTCAGAAAGGAAGGGATCAAAACATCCTGTTCTCTGTAGGTTTCAATTACTTCTGCAAGTGTGCTAGCCAGAAACTGGGTTAAGGTTTCCTGCTCAGAAAGGAAGGAATCAAGAGATCCTGTTCTCTATATATCTCAGTCATCTTTCACAAGTGTGCTAATCAGGGATAGGGCTTAAGGTTCCTGCTTAGAAAGGAAGGAATTAGATGGCCTTGTTCTCTGCTAGATAGAGTTAGCTTTCTCTACATTACTATTTTCATGAAAGAGTGTTAATCAGAAACAAAGTACTGAAGTCTCTGTTTGAGAATAAGGGTCATGTTCTCTGATTACAGAATAGTTGTTCTTTCCTGTTGCAAGTGTTATTTTAATGTAATCCAGGATTCTTTTGATTAATCTTTAAGATCTACAATAGGTAGGTTGCTTCTTGTGATTTAATCAGAACTTCAGTTCATTCAAAGCAAGTGTGATTAGTATAGTTTCTTTTACTACAACTCTAAGTTGCTTTTGGAATTGAGCATATATAGTGCGTGGTTATCTTTGAAATAACAGACTTCCCTGGGTTGATAATTTATGTATCACTTGGTTGTTTGAATCAATTAAGCAATTATAGTGACCAACACTAAAATGAGGAAAATAGGTTAAGTGACCTAGAAATGCATTAAGTGACATAGAAGTGGGTTAATTAAACTATATAATGAAAGTATAAATAATATAGCAAGGGTCTCTTGCTAAAATCATCTTTGGTGAATCTATGGAGAGCTTCTTGTGAGAATATCTTTTGTAGAGTACACTTTTGTGAAGATCTCTTGAGCATGATTGAAGATCTATTATGAGAGAAAGATTGTCTAGAGGATCCCATGAGTGCATCAAAGTCTTAGAAAGTCTAAGGTCATGACAACAAAAGTCTTGGAAATTCAGAAACCCTAGTTTCTGAGGTATATGTGGGTTGCTTTGAGCCAGGGCGCGTACATACGCGAGATGAATGAGGATAGGGCGCATACATTGGATGAGGTCTTAAATATATGTGGTTGAGCTGATGATAGGCTCTTAAATGATGAAGCAAGCTCCATATCTGCATTCTATGGGATCATATCTTCCATAGAAACTCTAGTATGGTTTCATTATTTTACTTGATGGATACTCTTGTTTTTTGTGAGGTAAATGCTTGAGGCATTCTTGGTATGGATGTTGTGATGTGGTATGTGTTGGTTGATGGAGTGATCAACACTCTTATGATTTAATATTGATATGATGGTTATAGCATATTGGTTGTTTATACATGATTGAGTAGCATTCATATTGTATGGTTCAGAAGCACGAATAAGCTATTGGAGAGCTTGGATGTATTGTGACTGGTTGTGGTCAGTTTGGACAGTGAAAGATAGAAGAGAATATGATTGTAGGTTGTAGAGGATCTGACTATGTGATGAAAAGGATAAACCCTAATAGCTCAGAAGGTATACGGTTGATGTTGTATATACTGGCTGCGTACATTCGCGGGTTGTAGTGAGTTAGGGCACGTACATACGCGTGCTTCACTACCGACAGGTCATGTACCTGTGATATATTGACATCTATTGAGGATTGTTGCCTCTTCGGAGTTGGTGCTGAGGGTGTAAGATGAGTCTTGCATTATAGAGATGGTGCTCTTGTAGAGTTGTACTCTATTCAGTTGTTGCTAAAAAACCCCAAGGATTGTAGTCTATAATAAAAAGAAAATTGTACATACATTTTGTGTTCTTTGCGTTCCTTGTGAAGATGACTTATTGATGATGTATGTTGTTGATATATGTTGTTGATATATTT
Organism: Picea engelmannii; assembly: GCA_009831015.1. NCBI lineage: Eukaryota > Viridiplantae > Streptophyta > Pinopsida > Pinales > Pinaceae > Picea > Picea engelmannii. Next base: position 278,199 of record ML791078.1, on the reverse strand, counting down.
TCACATCTAACTGGTTATAAATGACAGCAATGAGTAATGAGTAAATGTTGAATACTAACTAATGAGTTTTGTGTAAGAGGGAAGTTTTGGGATAAAGANCCCCCCCCCACTCTAAGTGTGGTAAGTGTGTCCAACAACATCGACAAACTAATAACCTTTTGTCATTATGCACCTTCCAGCATAAACTAAAGAGGTTTCTTTCTTTTCAGTAATTATTTCCCCGGGAAAGAACTGCTACGACCTACACCATTATGAAAAAGCAATGTGAAATACTCCTTGGTTCATGTGCACTAGAATTTCCACCCAAAATATTTGTTACTATTTAGTTATATGAAACCATTGACTGAACTACCTATCAAGTATCCATGTCGTCACTCAATAGAGCAATTAATCATAGTAGAGTTGGCAAGCAACTTTCCAATATTATAAGCATTGGTTTGGACCCAGGTGTGGCTTCTCTAATGAGGCATGGGAATGGGCATGTTCTATTTATTCTCTGATATGTACTCTTCCCTATCTGGGCTCGGTTCATAGGATTATTTGACTCTTTGATAGTTGGAGAGTCTCGGGTGGTATCAACTCACTGTGCATTTTATAAAAATCACTTTGTAGTATTTAAGGGTAAATAAAAACTTCACATGGCCATCATCTCCCTGAAAATGTCCTCCATGTTTGAATACCAAAACAAAACAACATGTTTTAAGAAAAAAAATTATGTGCAATGTAATGATGAAAAGGGTAGCCCAATTCTCTATATAGACATCATCCACGATGGTTTTTTAATCTTTTTCTTCAATCTGATTTTTACTTTTTGTTTTCCTTCATTAAACCACTACCAGTTCATTTACCCTGATTGGATTTTTACATTTTACTCAAATACCAGGTCAATCATCTTTGAAAGATTCCCTGCTTACGGTGTGGTAAGTTTCTTCACAATCGCCATGAACAGTGGCCTAACAATATATACCATCTCTTTTTAGCAATAAAGTTAAATAATTTCAACCTTCACTTCTCCCTGAATTTTAAACCCTATTGTTCTTCCTAAGAGAAAGATTTGGGAATGGAAAATCGTGGTAATTATTTTCATTTTATTTATCATAATCATATTGTGAAGTTTCTACAGTTAGTTTCTTCATCATAATCATAGTGCGAAGTTTCTACAGTTGGATAGTGTACGATTAGTAGTATTATGTTGATGTCATATTTATATTATTCTTCTTATTCTTATTTGTTCTCAGAATTTGTAGATTAAAACTGTTGGGAGGGATGATCAATTTTCAATACCTGAATTCCCATACAAAATTCATTATCCAACTTACTAGAGGTTATCGATTCACTTCTCAAATCGGTGCAGGAATCAGAGGTATATTAAGCTTAAGAGCATCTCATAATTATGATACTAATCAATCACAACATAATGATATAATCAATTCTCAGCTATAATTGATTGAAAAAAATACAACCGAATAATAATATCACTTATTTACTATATAGTTAACTGAACAATAGAATTAAACTAAATAAAATCTTAGATTTGAAGAATTACTATGAACAGATAAAATAGTGTCAACGGGAATGCTTCATCATCATTTTAATCTCATACACAGGATAATTTGACTAAAATATAACAAAATTGAAATACGCATACCGAAACTGAGGCGATGATCCCGTAGACGTTATCCCGCATGTTTGCTCCGTCCAGATCCTGCTTGCCGACCGATGAGACCTCACTGGTACCTCCCAGCCAACACTAGGGGTACTCCTCTTCCCCCTAATCCCCCCAAGACACAAAGGGGCCACACACACAATATCAGAGAATGTTATCTCCTAGCTCGCCTCGCAAGGTCGAGCTACCACTCGTTACCCGAGCTGAGTATCCAAACTCGCACAAGAGAAAACTCAGTCAAGATAAAATTTCGGCAATGTAACATTACACAAGACAAAATTTGATCCACACTCGCCCTCTGCCATCCTTTTTATAGATTTTTCTTAGTCATTAGTTTCCCAAAACCCTCATTAGATTATTTTTTTCATTTAATTAATTTCGAAAAACCTCCCCCATATACATGTCACCAGGTCCCCTAGTTGCACTAGAAAATCAATTTTATTAATTAAATAAATTTGTCTATTTCCCTCACCCACCTAAAAGAATTCCTAAAAATGCTCCTCAGTGTCTCATTGTTCTCTTACAATTCTTAAATGAATTACACCTTACTTAACTCCTAGTTGATTTCATAAATAAAAAGTTCCAAAGGCTAGATTCCTTACTAAGTTAGGCATTCCCCTTTTTCTTTAAGTTTCCCCTTTTCTTTAAGTTTCCCTTTTTCTTAAAGTTTACCCTTTTTATAACTAAGTTCAAAATTAGCAGGTTTAGACAAAAACAACCAATACCCCTTTTATTAAATAAACATTTATTAAAATTTCCACTTTAATTATTAATGCTTGAATTTTCCTTACCCCCTTCCTGTTATATGTCTAATTAGTGTTTTTTTGTTCTAAGGTTCTACTCAGACCTAGGTTTTCAATTCAATAGGATTGGCGACATTTCTTAAGGGGAAAATTAGTTATTAAACTTTACTTATCACATCATTCATTTTAAGGCCGACCAGGTCCTAAGGAGGCATAGTTTTCTAGGCACTAGGTTTATTAAATTACCAGTTAAAATCGTGGCATGCCCTTTACGACGCACTACGTTCTCCAAGGGTGCCACTCACCTCTTTCTATTTTCTTTGTGCGACATTCCCTTCAAGATTCACTACGTGCTCCAAGGGTACCACTCACCTCTTGACTGAATTTGGTAGATGTCAAACCCTTAGAGTCAATACTCCATCAAGTGTTATTGTGGGAGACTAAGGGCCTCTAAGGAATAAGGACCCTGCCTTATTGTACACCCCTTAGAATCATAGTGAGTGACTGTCAACGTTTTCCCTCAATACATCGCGAGTCTCTCAAACTAGGTAATCGTTAACCTATAGTTCGAGCCATGACAAGAGTGAAAGTAGCCTGTGGCAGGGCTGCTGCCACACCTCTCCCTCAATGTCTCTAGTTGTCATGCATGACCCCTTTACTCCAAATGTGAGTCTATTCAACAAGCTATCGTCAGTCTGCATCCATCAACAAATCATGTGAGCAATAACAATCAATATCATAATATCTAATCATATGTATATTTGTCACATCAACAACATTAAAATCCTAACAATCCACTCCCTAACTCGATCTAGAGTCCTAGACGTTTCCTCGATGCCTCGACATCCAGAGTCCTACACACTCAGGAGAACCTAGTCAATATCACCTATCGATGTAAACACAACAAAAATAACATATCATCAAATCCACAATGTCTCATAATCATAATCAAAACAACCAATAGTATAAGGACCTGGATCACTTGCACACAAGTGTCCTCAAAGAATAAGTCTGCTCAATGCGTGCAAGAGTGGGATGTTACACAATAATATTTGAGCAAGGGAATAGATAATATCTCCAAAATTGAAAAAGGGACATCTGAGAGAATATTCATTTCATGTCAAATCACTAAAGAAGATCACAACAAGGATCTTTGGTTGTTGGACAATGGATGCAACAATAACATAGCAGGTAACAAAAAAAAAAAATCTAGCATTGATAGGTCTATTCGATATAAAATTACTTTGGGAGATGATTATCATGTCAAGGCCTTAGGAAAAGGTGTTGTGTCAATCTTAACCAAGAAAAATGAAAATAAATGCATTCTTGATATATTTTATGTACCCAATCTTAGACATAATATAATAATTATAGGACACTTGAGTCAAAATGGTTATGATGTCATATTATAGGACTCCACATGCACTATCTTAGATAAGCCACCTAGTAGAATACTTGTTCCAAAGGTTTGAAAGAAAAATAATATAATGTTCCCATTGAATATGAGAATTGTAAACATGTCACAGTCATATGTATAAAAGGTCTCAAGCACAAATGAGACTTTGTTGTGGAATCTTAGGTATGGTCACCTACCTTTTAGGAGTCTTATTCTCTTTCAAAAACAATCAATGGTTAAGAGACTGCCTATATTGAATGAACAAACCAACCCTTGTAAAAGATGCATTCTTGGAAAACATCAAAGATACTTTTCCAGTAGCCTCCTACATAACCTAAGAGCATCTAGAACTAGTTCACAAAGATCTATGTGTACGGATGAAAACCTATTCCATTGGTGGAAGTTTTTATTTTCCAACATTCATTGATGATTTTAGCAGGAAATTTTGGGTATATTTCCTCAAAAACAAATATGATACATTAACAAATTTCAAAGAATTTAAATTTGTAGAAGAAAAAATAGAGTGGAAAATATGTCAAAGTACTCAAGTCAAATGGAGGAGGAAAATATGAATCAAAGGATTTTGAAAATTTTTATAGACAAGAGGGAATTAAAAGGCAGTTCACCACTAGATATACTCCATATTACAATGGAGTGGTTGAAAGAAAAAATCATAAAATCATGAACATGGAAAGGATCATGATCAAAGCTAAAAAAATGTCTAATGATTTTTGGGATGAAGTTATTTCTTGTTCAGTATACATACTAAATATATTTCTAACAAAAAGTGTGAAATATAAAGTACCTCAAGAGGCATGGAGTGTCACAAAGTCAAGTGTCTCTCACTTCAGAATTTTTGGTTATATAGACTATGCACATGTCCCATAATAGATAAGAAGGAAACTTGATAACAAGAGTGAAAAATGCATTTTCATTGGGTACAGTGAACAGTCCAAAGCCTGTAGACTATATAATCCAGTCACCAATAAATTTGTTGTGAGAAAAGATGTAAAATTATTGGAGGAAAAATCTTGGGGTGATCAAGAAAATGAAACAATGGAAATTCCAAATCCATTACTCCAAAGAGCTGAACATGTCAAAATCTTAGAACAACAAGTACCTCCACCAAAACGTCCAAGTTTACAATTGCAAAGACAAGAAGAACAAACTAAAAATAGTTCTCCATCCAACAGTGAGTCAGTAGGTTCTGTGAGAAATAAAAAAAAAGGAACTTGAGGGAAATCCATGAGCAGTTGGATGACATGGATCAACAAGCTCACTTTTTCTTATTTTCCTATCAGCCTACTTATATTGAAGAGGAAATGCAAGAATAACATTGGGTATAGGCCATGAATGAAGAGATTGAAGCTATTGAAAGGAATGATACATGGGACCATGTTGATGTCCCAACAAATATAACCATAATTGGTGTTAAGTGGGTTTACAAGACAAAACGGAATGACAAAGGAAAGGTAGAGAAATATAAGGCAAGGCTATTTTACAAAGGGTTTTCTCAGTAACTTGGTATTGACTATGGTGAGACCTTTTCTCCAATACCAAGTTTGGATACTACTAGAGGTTTGATAGCCATTGCATCCCAGAACAAATGGCCATTTTACCATATGGATGTGAAGTCATCCTTTTTGAATGGAAATTTATAAGAAGAGGTGTATGTATTGTTGGATTACTGAGAGGGGGGGTGAATCAGTAATAGCATAATTATAATCATTTTTTCTTCAAATAACCCAAGTGTTATATCAATTTAGAATTATTATCCAATAATGAGCAATAAGAAATGAACAACCACACACATACATAGTACACCAGTGTTTTACGTGGAAACCCAAATCGGGAGAAAACCACATAATGTTTTTTCTTATATGTCTTGAAGAATTAAATTCATTGGAAGCACCAACTTCCTTTGTTTTCCAGCTACAACTAGAAGGAGGCTCCAACCCCCTAGTTTCTTAGGCTACAACCTGAGGGAATCTCCAACTCCCCAATTCTCTGGCTACAACCACCTATCTTATTTAGCTACAACCAGAAGGTGGCTACAACCACATGTCCTTACCCCGTCTAACCACCCTAAAGTAGAAGTAGAATGATGGAACCATTGTCACACTATCACTGTGAGAGATACCACTGTAAACCTGTACCTATAAACCTAAACCATTCATCAACCATGCATCAACCTGTACCTCAACCTGTAATCAACTTGTACCATAAACAAGTGCATCAACCATGCACCAACCTATACCATAAACAAGTGCATTAACTATGCACCAACCTATACCAAACAATATGTAATCAACTTGTACCATAAACAAGTGCAACCAACCATGTACCAAGTATGTACCAATCATGTGTCAAATACTCATCAACTATGACTCATCAATATGTATCAACATCATCAACTATACACCTCATGTATGTGCCAACTCATCAACTACTTGTCTCAACCATGTACCCAACTTGTACCTCAACCAAAATCCCTCATCAATTTCATCATCCAAATATGATTTATAAATATGTAATAGACCTGGTGTATATGATCACATACCGGCAAGCCTTCCTTAACTTTAAACAACAAGATACTAGCATTTACATCAAACTTTTCCTTGATCTCACATGACTAGTTTTGGATTAGTCAACAACCCTAACTTGAAATAATCATATCTTTGTACCTATAGTGAATAAAGATCTGAAACTAATACACAATTTTCTTCATTGTTTTTTATGTAATTTCTCTAGGTGTCACTACTTGGAACCTCTCAGAAAAGTAGTTATAACAAAAATGACATACTTTGTTGAATTCTAACTTATTCTGGAGAGAGACCTTGTAGAGCATGCCCCACACAAAATATTTGTTGAATCAATCTGAAACTGTTACACGACATACTAAATATTGTACTCTAACCAACACATTTTTTCTTACTGAATTTGGATCTGTTATGAAGAAGTTATGACGTTTTTACCCGAAACACCTGTTTTTGACTAGTTTCAGGACTAGCCACAAACCCTATTTTCCACAGACTGTAACTCCAAACATACAACGACACACAAGCTGAATGTTTTACCATAGATAATTGTATATGTTTCCTCAATGGTATAGCAATTAAACATTCTTAATCATTCTATAAAAAAATTTATTGCGAAAATGGTGAGATGACCTATAAATAACATACCTTAGAAAGCATCATCAAAATAATTTATCCTTCCTTGAATTATGGCTTTCTTTTCTTCACCTTCCCTCATAAATTAGGCTTATATATCCTTGGTTTACCTCATACACCTATAGGTATTAAATATGCTCAAGTGTAACTAAAATGAGAGAGCGTTTCCTCTTACTTATACTCTCCAAGTAGCTTCCTTAAAAACATCTTCTAGGTCACTTTGCCCACTTTCCTTATTTTAGGGTTAACCCACTTCATATTTATATTATTCTTCTTATTCTTCTTTGTACTCAGAATTTGTAGATTAAAACTGTTGGGAGGGATGATCAATTTCCAATACCTAAATTCCCATACAACATTCATTGTCCAACTTACTAAAGGGTATGGATCCACTCCTCAAATCGGTGCAGGAATTAGATGTATATTAAGCTCAAGAGTGTCTCAGAATTATGATACTAATCAATCACAACATAATGATATAATCAATTCTTAGCTATACTTAATTGGAAAAAAAATGCAACTGAATAATAATATCACTTCTTTACTATATAGTTAACTGAACAATAGAATTACAAACTGAATAAAATCTTAGATTTAAAGCATTACTATGAACAGATAAAATAGTGTCAATTGGAATGCTTCATCATCATTTTAATCTCATACACAGGAAAATTTGACTGAAATATAATAAAATTGAAATACGCGTACTAAAACCAAGGTGATGATCCCATAGACATTATCCCGCATGTTCTTTCCATCCAGATCATGTTTGCCGACCGATGAGACCTCACCGGTACCTCCCAATCAACACTAGGGGTACTCATCTTCCCCCTGAGCACCCCGAGCCGCAAAAGGGCCACACACACAATACCAGAGAATGTTATCTCCCAACTCACCTCGCAAGGTCGAGCTACCACTCGTTACCCGATATGAGTATCCCAACTCCCACAAGAGAAAACTCAGTCAAGATAAAATTTTGGCAGTGTAACATTACACAAAACAAAATTTGATCCACACTCCCCCTCCACCATCCTTTTTATAGAGTTTTCTTAGTCATTAGTTTCCAAAAACCCTCATTAGATTCTTTTTTTCATTTAATTAATTTCGAAAAACCTCCCCCATATACATGTTGCCCAATCCACTAGTTGCACCAAAAAATCAATTTTATTAATTAATTAAATTTGTCTATTTCCCTCACCCACCTAAAAGTGTTCCTAAAAATGCTCCTCAGTGTCCCATTATTCCCTTACAATTCTTAAATGAATTACGCCTTACTTAACTCCTAGTTGAGTTCATAAATAAAAAGTTTCAAAGGCTAGATTCCTTACTAAGTTAGACATTCCCCTTTTTCTTTAAGTTTCCCTTTTTCTTAAAGTTTCCCCTTTTTATAACTAAGTTCAAAATTAGCAGGTTTAGACAAAAAACAACCAATACCCCTTTTATTAAGTAAACATTTATTAAAATTTCCACTTTAATTATTAATGCTTGAATTTTCTTTACCCCCTTCATGTTATATGTCTAATTAGTTTTTTTTTGTTCTAAGGTTCTACTCAGACCTAGATTTTCAATTCAATAGTCTTGGCGACTGTTATTAAGGGAAATATTAGTTATTAAACTTTACTTATCACATCAATCATTTTAAGGCCGACCACATCCTAAGGAGGCATAGTTTTCTAGGCACTAGGTTTATTAACTTACCAGTTAAAATCACGGTGTGCCCTTCATGATGCACTATGTGCTCCAAGGGTGCCACTCGCCTCTTTATGTTTTCTTTGCGTGACATGCCCTTCAAGACGCACTACGTGCTGCAAGGGTACCACTCACCTCTTGACTAAATTTGATAGACGTCAAACCCTTGGAGTTAATACTCCATCAGGTGATATTGTGGGAGACTAAGGGCCTCTAAGGAATAAGGACCCTGCCTTATTGCATGCCCCTTAGAATCATCATGAACAACTGTCACAATCTACCCTACCGACATCGCGAGTCTCTTGAACTAGGTAATCGTTAACCTATAGTTCAAACCACGACGGGAGTGCTAGTAGCATGTGGAAAGGTTGTTGCCACACCTCTCCCTCAATGTCTCTGGTTGTCGTGCATGACCCCTTTACTCCAAATGTGATTCTGTTCAACAAGCTATCGTCAGTCTGCATCCATCAACGAATCATGTCAGCAATAACAATCAATATCATAATATCTAATCATCTGTACATGTGTCACATCAACAACATTCAAATCCTAACAATCCACTCCCTGACTCGATCTGGAGTCATAGACGTTTCCTCGATGCCTCGACATCCTCAACATCCAACTTCCTGCACACTCAGGAGAACCTAGTCAATATCACCTATCGATGTAAACACAACAAAAATAACATATCATCAAATCCAGAATGTCTCATAATCATAATCAAAACAACCAATAGTATAAGGACCTGGATCACTTGCATGCAAGTGTCCTCAAAGAATAAGTTCCCTCAGTGTGCGCAAGAGTGGGATGTTACACAATAATATTTGAGCAAGGGAAGAGATAAGATCTCTAAAATTGAATAAGATACATATGAGAGAATACTCATTTCATGTCAAATCACTAAAGAAGATCACAACAAGGATCTTTGGTTGTTGGACAATGGATGCAACAATAACATAGCAGGTAACAAAAAAAAAAATCTAGCATTGATAGCTCTATTTGATATAAAATTACTTTAGGAAATGATTATCATGTCAAGGCCTTAGGAAAAGGTGTTGTGTAAGTCTTAACCAAGAAAAATGAAAATAAATGCATTCTTGAAATATTTTATGTACCCAATCTTAGACATAATATAATAATTATAGGACACTTGAGTCAAAATGGTTGTGATGTTATATTAAAGGACTCCATATGCACTATCTTAGATAAGTCACCTAGTAGAAGACTTGTTCCAAAGGTTCGAATGAAAAATAATATAATGTTCCCATTGAATATGAGAATTGTAAACATGTCACAGTCATATGTATAAAAGGTCTCAAGCACAGATGAGACTTTGTTGTGGCATCTTAGGTATGGTCACCTACCTTTTAGGAGTGTTACTCTCTTTCAAAAACAATCAATGGTTAAGGGAATTCCTATTTTGAATGAACAAACCAACCCTTGTAAAAGATGCATTCTTGGAAAACATCAAAGATACAGTTTTCTAGTAGCCTCCTAAATAACCTAAGAGCATCTAGAACTAATTCACACAGATCTATGTGGACCCATGCAAACTTATTCCATTGGTGGAAGTTTTTATTTTTCAACATTCATTGATGATTTTAGCAGGAAATTTTGGGTATATTTCCTCAAAAAAATATATGATACATTAGCAAAGTTCAAAGAATTTAAATTTGTATAAGAAAAAATAGAGTGGAAAATATGTCAAAGTACTCAAGTCAAATGGAGGAGGATAATATGAATCAAAGGATTTTGAAAATGTTTATAGACAACATGGAATTAAAAGGCAGTTCACCACTAGATATACTCCATATTAGAATGTAGTGGTTGCAAGAAAGAATCATAAAATCATGAACATGGAAAGGAGCATGATCAAAGCTAAAAAAATGTCTAATGATTTTTGGGATGAAGTTATTTCTTGTTCAGTATACATACTAAATATATTTCTAACAAAAAGTGTGAAATATAAGGTACCTCAAGAGGCATGGAGTGTCACAAAGTCAAGTGTCTCTCACTTAAGAATTTTTGGTTATAGAGACTATGCACATGTCCCATAATAGATAAGAAGTAAACTTGATAACAAGAGTGAAAAATGCATTTTCATTGGGTACAATGAAAAGTACAAAGACTATAGACTATATAATCCAGTCACCAAGAAATTTGTTGTGAGAAAAGATGTAAAATTCTTGGAGGAAAAATCTTGGAGTGATCAAGAAAATGAAACAATGGAAATTCCAAATCTATTACTCCAAAGAGATGAACATGTGGAAATATTATAACAACAAGTACCTCCACCAAAACTTCCAAGGTTACAAGTGCAAAGACAAGAAGAACAAAATAAAAACAGTTCTCCATCCAGTAGTGAGTCAGTAGGTTCTGTGAGAAAAAAAAAAAAAAAGGAACTTGAGGGAAATCCATGAGCAGTTGAATGACATGGATCAACAAGCTCACTTTTCCTTATTTTCCTATCAACCTACTTATTTTGAAGAGGAAATGAAAGAATAACATTGGGTATAGGCCATGAAAGAAGAGATTGAAGCTATTGAAAGGACTGAGATATGGGATCTTGTTGATCTCTCAACAAATAAAACCATAATTGCTGTTAGGTGGGTTTACAAGAAAAAGCAGAATGAAAAAGGAAAGGTAGAGAAATATAAGGCAAGGCTATTTTACAAAGGGTTTTCTCAGTAACCAGGTATTAAATATGGTGAGACCTTTTCTCGAGTACCAAGGTTGGATACTATTAGAGGTTTGATAGCCATTGCATCCCAGAACAAATGGCCATTTTACCATATGGATGTGAAGTCATCCTTTTTTAATGGAAATTTATAAGAAGAGGTGTATGTATTGTTGGATTACTGAGAGGGGGGGTGAATCAGTAATAGTGTAATTATAATACTTTTTTCTTCAAATAATCCAAGTGTTATATCAATGTAGAATTATTATCCAATAATGAGCAATAAGAAATGAACAATCACACACATACATAGTACACCAGTGTTTTATGTGGAAACCCAAATCGAGAGAAAACCACGTAATTCTTTTTATTATATGTATTGAAGAATTACATTCACTAGAAGCACCAACTTCCTTTGTTTTCCAGCTACAATTGGAAGGAGGCTCCAACGCCCTAGTTTCTCAAGCTACAACCTAATGGAAGCTCCAACTCCCCAATCCTCTGGCTACAACCAGAAGGAGGCTACAACCGCCTATGTTCTCCATCTACAATCGAAAGGTGGCTACAACCACATGTCTTTACCCCGTCCAACTTCCCTGAAGTAGAAGTAGAATGATGGAACCATTGTCACACTATCACTGTGATATATACCACTATAAACATGTACCTATAAATCTAAACCATGCATCAAATTGTACCTCAATCTGTAATCAACTTGTACCATAAACAAGTGTATCAACCATGCACCAACATGTACCATACACAAGTGCATCAACAATGCACCAACCTGTACCAAACAATATGTAATCAACCTGTACCATAAACAAGTACAACCAACCATGTACCAATCATGTGTCAAATACTCATCAACTATGACTCATCAATATGTACCAACATCATCAACTATACACCTCATGTATGTGCCAACTCATCAACTACTTGTCTCAACCATGTATCCAACTTGTACCTCAACCAAAATCCCTCATCAATTTCATCATCCAAATATGATTTATAAATCTGTAGTAGACCTGGTGTATATGATCACATAACGAAAAACCTTCCTTAACTTTAAACAACAAGAGACTAGCATTTACATCAAACTTTTCTTTAGTCTCACATGACTAGTTTTGGATTAGTCAACAACCCTAACTTGAAATAATCATAACTTTGTACCTGTAATGAATAAAAATCTGAAACTAATACACAATTTTCTTCATTGTTGTTTATGCAATTACTCTAGGTTTCACTACTTGGAACCTCTCAGAAAAGTAGTTATAGAAAAAATGGCATACTTTGCTAAATTCTGACTTATGCTAGAGAGCGACCTTGTAGAGCGTTCCCTGCATGGAATATTTGTTGAATCAATCTAAAAATATTACATAGCATACTACATACTATAATCTAACCAACACATATTTTCTTACTGAATTTGGATCTATTATGAAGAAGTTATGACGTTTTTACCTGAAACACCTATTTTTTACTAGTTTCAGGACTATCCACAAACCCTATTTTCCACGGAGTTTAACTCCAAACATACAATGACCCACATGATGAATTTTTTACCACAGATACTTGTATATGTTTCCTCAATGGCATAGCAATTTAACTGTCTTAATCATTCTATAAAAAAAAATTATTGTGAAAATGGTGAGATGACTTGTAAATAACATACCTTAGAAAGCATCATCAAATGAATTTATCCTTCCTTGAATTATGGACTTCTTTTCTTCACCTTCCCTCAGAAATTAGGTTTAGATATCCTTTGTTTACCTCAGATGCCTATAGGTATTAAATATTCTCAAGTGTGTCTAAAATGAGAGAGCCTTGCCTCTTATTTATACTCTCCAAGTAGCTTCCTTAAAAACATCTTCTAGGTCACTTTGCCCACTTTCCTTATTTTAGGGTTAACCCACTTCTAATTTCTCCATTAAATTTATTATTTAAATAATTTTTTTTGTATTCACTTTGAATTATAATACGCTCATCAATTCACTTTATTATTTACCTTCTAAAATCTCTTAAACCACTTTGACTACTTTGACCTTTTGGGGCTTCTAGATGACATAAGAGGGTCCTCCAACTTCGTAAGGCCATAACTCTTAAACTGTGAAGAGTTATGTGACATTCCACATACCACCAAAAATGCAATAAAATGTACCATCCATATAGAATAGTATTACCTGAAAATATATCAAAACTCATACCATTATCCATCAAACAAACTTGGGTCCATTACCCAAACCTGGGTTATCCAACTTCTCATGGCCATAACTCTCTAACCATGAGGAGTTATGTGACATTCCACATACCACCGCAAAAGGAATGAAAAGCACTATCCATCTAGGATAGTTTCAATGAAAAATTCACTGACCTTCATCTCATTATTCCACAAATAAGCATGGTTTCTCTAGCCATACTTCTAGGATAACTCAATCCGCAAAGCATCTTCCCATGATGGATTTCACCATAAGGGGACCAGTTTGGAGTTCATCCATTTCTACTTATTATCAACCATGACAAGACAATAACGAGTCATCTTTACATCAAAAATTCTTGGGTCCATTACCCAACCTTTGTGCTACGAGGCTTTCTTTAAGGGTTGACATCAATGACAACCAACCTTAATCAACAATCCCCCACTTTGGCATTGATGGAAACACTCTGATGCAATACTGAAATCATATCACTCATGCTCCCCCTAGAACCATGCCTCTGTCCTCTGCATATGATAAATCTGCTCCCCTTGGAACCATGCCTCTGTCCTCTGCATCTGATAAATCTCTCCCCCTTTTTCATCAATGGAAAAGGTATCTTTCCATTTGGGGCTGCTCCCCTTGACTGAACTATCTTCTTATGGTGCTTCCTCATGTACATATAATACATATAAGATAAGAATTCAAAAGAATTCATTTTGGATTAGAAATAAATCTCAGTCTCTGGTGAAGATACTCAAAGGCTTCCCGTGGAAGTGGTTTTGTAAAGATGTCTGTCACTTGTTATTTTGTGCCCACATACTCAACTATGATGTTCTTTTATGCAACCTGTTCCCGTAAAAAGTGATAATTTATTGGAATGTGCTTCATCTTGGAATGCATCACCTAATTCTTTGAGATATTGATGGCACTTGTATTATCACAATATATTGGAATGGGCTCATCATACTCAACATGTATATCTGTCAGAGTTTGTTTCATCCAAAGAACCTGTGTAGAACATGATGTTGTTGCAATGTACCCTACCTCAGTTGTAGATAAGGATATTGATGATTGTTTCTTGCTTATCCATGATACTAAACACTCACCCAAGTAGAATGTTTCTCCATTGGTGCTTCGTTGGTCATCAATACAACATGGTCAATCTGCATTTGTGTAGGCAATAAGTGATACATCCTTTCCTTTTGGATACCATAATCCAAACTCTTATGTTCCTTTGAGATATCTGAAAATCCTCTTCACTGCTAATACATGTGATTCCTTTGGTGCTTCTTGAAACCATGCAACCTATCCAAATTCCTGTATTACATCTGGTCTAGATGTTGTCACATATAGTAGGTTGCCAATCATTGACCTATATTGCCTCTGATTTATAGACTTTGAATCATCATATTTGCTCAACTTGCAACTGGTTTGCATGGGAGTGATAACTGGTTTGCAATATTCCATACCAAACCTTTTTAGCATTTCTCTAATATACTTGGTCTGATAAATAAAAATTCCTTATTTTCTTTGGTGTATTTGAAGTTCCAGAAATAAGGATAGTTCTCCAAGTAACGACATTTCAAATTCATTCTGCATATCTTTTTCAAATGTCTGGCTTAACCTATCATCACCACTACCAAAAATAATATCATCAACATAAACTTCAATTCATAAAATATTACCTTGACTTACCTTGATGTAGAAGTTGTTGTCAACACTTCCTTTTTTCAACCCTGCCTGCTGCAGATACTTATCCAGTCTAGAGTACCATGCACTAGGAGCCTATTTTAGACCATACAAGGCCTTCTTTAATTTACACACATAATCTGCATTTTCTGACCACTTAAATCCTTCTGGTTGTTCAATGTAGACTTCTTCTTCAATTTCCCCATTCAGAAAAGATGATTTTATGTCCATTTGATACATTTTAATATTTTTGGAGCATGCATAAGCTAAAAACAAATGGTTTGCTTCCATTCTGGAAATTGGGGCAAATGTGTCTTCAAATTCGATTCCTTCAACCTGTGCATATCCTTTACATACCAATCTAGATTTGTTCCTTATAACCTGTCCATATTCATTCATTTTATTCTTGAAGACCCACTTTGTGTCGATGACATTCTTATTCTTTTGTCTTGGAACTAGTTTCCAAGTATCATTCTTCTCTATTTGATCCAATTCTTCATCCATGACCTTATTCCAAGATTAATCCTTGTTGGCTTCTTCAAAATAGTTTGGTTCAATTGTAGATAAGAGTGCTAGGTGTGTTTGTTCTGGTGAACAGATTGTTCTTCTAGTCTCAATTCCTGCATCTTTGTTTCCAATAATCTGATCTGAAGGATGATTCTTCTGTACTCGTTTACTGGGTGTCTTTGGAGACACTTGTTGAACTTTCTCTTCTGCTTCTGTTGGATTCTCTTCATCTTCCTCTTCTACTTATTTTTCATCTTCTGCTTCTTCTTCTAAGGGATGTTTCATTGATTCATTTTCTTCCTTTGATTTTGGTCTGCCTGTTTCATAAATTGTTACGTTGATTCTTTCCACAACTTTGTTCAATCTTAGATTGTAACACTTGTATTCTTTCCTTGTACTTGAGTAACCAACAAGTACTCCTTTGCCCACATGAGAGTCAAACTTTCCCATTCTTCCATCTTCTCTTTTGATATAGCATTTTCTTCCAAAAACTCTGAAGTGTTTTACATTTTCTGGTCTTCCTTTCCATAGTTCATAAGGAGTTTTGTCAATGTTGGTTCTAAGCATTACTATGTTTTGAATGTGAACTATTGTATGCACTACCTGTGTCCAAAAAATATCTATCAATTTCAAATCCATTAACATTGATCGATCCATTTCCTGTACTGCCATGTTCTTTCTTTCAACAACTCCATTATGTTGAGGTGTCCTAGAAACGGAGATAGGCCTTTTTATTCCATGATTTCTGCAGTAGTCCATAAATTCCTTTAAGGTGAACTCTCCTCCATTATCAAATCTCAAGCATTTGATTTTTGAATCCATTTCATTTTCAACCATTTCCTTGTAGATATTGAAGTTTTCAAAACCTTCTAACTTATTCTTGAGAAAGAAAACTGCAGTTATTCTTGTATAATCATCAACAAATAACATGATGTATTTCTCACCTTTTAATCCCTTTGTTTTAGTTGGTTCAACTATATCAGTATGCACAATTTCTAGTGGTCTTGCCATTGAATATTCCTTTGATTTAAACCTGGTCCTTGTTTGCTTTCCTTATTGAAAATGCTTGCATAAAGTGTTGGTTGGTTTCGTGATTTGGGGAATTTTTTTGACTGCTTCTCTTTTACTGACTTTGACAAGGTTATCAAAATGTATGTTCCCCATTCTTTTGTGCCATAGCCAACTTTCATCTTCATTTCCTAGACAACACTTTTCATTTCCAATTTCACTTAACACATATATGTTGCTTGAAGTTCTTGCAGCTGTAGCGACCAATTTCCCTAAACCTTCTTTTCTTATCTCACACTTTTGTGAATCAAAAGTAACTTTATGACCTTGGTCACACATTTTACTCACACTTAGAAGATTATGTTTCATATCTTCTACTAGTAGAACATTTTTTGCCTTTTCATTCTTGTTCCCAATTCAGATTGTGCATTTTCCAATGATTTTGGCTGAATCATCATTTCTGAAGGAGACTGATCCATCTCTTTCCTTTCGTAATGTAAGAAACTTGCCTCTATCACCTGTCATGTGTTTTGAACATCCACTGTCAACATACCAACCACGTTTCTTCTGCTTAGTTGTTAGAGCAATTGTGCATTCTTCATTGCTATATTGATCTTTCTTTCTTATCCATGTCATTTTCTGAGGTTCCTGTCTATGACTGTTGTTATTCTGTTGAGGTTCTTCAGGAAGGACTATCATTCTGCAATCTTTGGCCACATGTCGAAAATTGTTACATTTGTAACATTCCACTTCAGTTCTCAAATATTCAAACCTGTTGTAATTTCTTATCTGTGTTTCACCAAGTCTTCTTGAATAACCCCTTTGTGTATGACTCTCAAAGTTGTTATTATTCCTATTGTTAGCTCTGCAATTAACAACTTTATGTCCAAAATTATTACATGCATAACATAAGCCAAAAAATATAGTTTGATACCTGGGAGTTGAAGATCTTCTAAAAGTAGGTGCTCTTATGAATCCTTCTTCTTCTTGAGGCCTATCTATCTATTGTTGATTTTGAAATATGAATATTCTTGGTGGAGGAGTGTCCCTCTAATCTTCCTTGTATATCTTCCTATCCCCTTTGATTGTTTCTACACAAATTTTTGGATATGTTTCTTGCTTTGTTGTTTTGGAGCTTGATCCCTTTTTTGTCTGATTGTATCTAAGTCCGGACTTGTCAAGATGAGGATTTTGACTACTGATAATGTCATCCAGAACTTTTGAGCTATTCTGCATATTTTTCCTTTAAATATCCTTTCTTAGTGCAACAATCTCTGATTCCAAGTTTCCAATGATCCTATCTTTTTCTTCTAGATTTTATTTGAGTGCTTCATCAATTATTTTATCTTCTTCTATTTGAACCTTCAATTTTGTGATCATTTGTTCTAGTTCTTGAGTATCCTTTTTCTTGTCTAGTTATGCTTGTAGTTTCTTGTTTTTCTTCTTTTCTCTTCTGATAACTTCTATGGCACACATTAATTCTTCTCGATAGTCAACTTCTGCTTCTTCAATTTCTTCTTCGACTTCTTCATATTCTTCTTCGGCTTCTTCATATTCTTCTTCAGAGTCTTCTTTGTCAGAGTCTTTTACTGCCATGAATAGAACTTTTCCTGTCTCACTGTCACTGACTTCATATTCATCTGATGATGAGATGTCTTGTTTGGTTCATAATCTTTTCTTGAAAACTTTCTTTGTAGTTCTTTCTCCTTTATATGTGTGTTTTCCTTTTGAGTAACCTTCATCATTTCTCTTTTTCTTATGAGGAAATTTTTTAGAAAAATGACCAATACCATCACAATTAAAACAAATTAAAGGAATATTACCTCTATACCTACCATCGGTTCCCTTGTTCAATCTTTTGACGAAGTTGGCCACTTCTTCATCATCTTCTGAGACATCACTATTGCTGCTATATTCTTCTTGTTCCTTTTTATTTTTATTTGATCTTTTGGATGCTTTGAAGGTTGCTTCTTTTACATCTGGATTTTCATGTTCAATTCTCATTTCATATGCTATGAAGATTCCATGCAGTTCATTCATGCTTATTGAGTTTAGATCTGATATTTCTTCTAGTGATGATATCTTAGGGTTAAATCTCATAGGAAGAGATCTTAGTACCTTTTGAACAATTACAGATTCTTTGATTTCTTCTCCCAATCCTATGATTTCATTCACTGTTTCATCTACTCATAAGAAGTAGGCTGCAATATTCTCATCTTCCTTCATTTTTAGTTGTTTGAATTGACCTCTGTAAGTTTGAAGCTTTGTTGATTTGACTTTTCTATCTCCTTCATAAATATTTCGAAGCTTTTCCCAAATCTCTTTAGAGGATTTATAATGTGCAACTTTGGTGAATACCATATCACTGAGACCATTCAAAAGTGCATTTTTTTCTTTGGAATTATTCTCACTGAGTTTCACTGCTTTGTCATTTGTTGGTGAAATTATTGGTGTTGTGTATCCATCTACAATTGATTGCCAAACTTGAAATCCCTATGCTTATATATATGTCTTCGTCCTTATGATCCAAAAAGCATACTTCTGTCCATAAAACTATGGTATTTCATTTATATACAAGTTGGTACTCTCCATGATCTACCTTTCAGTGGTTAAATTGATTTCTAAAGGAACCTTCTCTAATACTAATTGTTGGATTAGTGAGAGTGGGAGTGAATCAATAATAGCGTAATTATAATAATTTTTTCTTCAAATAATACAAGTCTTATATCAATGTAGAATTATTATCCAATAATGAGCTATAAGAAATGAACAATCACACACATACACAGTACACCAGTGTTTTATGTGGAAACCCAAATCGGGAGAAAACCACAGAATGATTTTTCTTATATGTCTTGAAGAATTACATTCATTGGAAGCACCGACTTCCTTTGTTTTCCAACTGCAACTAGAAGGAGGCTCCAACCCCCTAGTTTCTCAGGCTACAACTTGAGGGAAGCTCCAACTCCCCAATTCTTTGGATACAAATAGAAGGAGGCTACAACCCTCTATGTTCTCTGGCTACAACCAGAAGGTGGCTACAACCACCTGTCCTTGCCCCGTCCAACCACCCTGAAGTATAAGTAGAATGATAGAACCATTGTCACACTATCACTGTGAGATATACCATTGTAAACCTCTAACAATAAACATGAACCATGCATCAACCATGCATCAAACTATACCTCAACCTGTAATCAACCTGTACCATAAACAAGTGCATCAACCATGCAACAACATGTACCATAAACAAGTGCATCAACCATGCACCAAACTGTACCAAACAATCTGTAATCAACCTGTACCATAAACAAGTGCAACCAAACATGTACCAAGTATGTACCAATCATTTTTCAACCACTCATAAACTACGACTCATCAATATGTACCAACATCATCAACTATACACCTCATGTATGTGCCAACTCATCAACTACTTGTCTCAACCATGTACCCAACTTGTACATCAACCAAAATCCCTCATCAATTTCATCATCCAAATATGATTTATAACTCTGTAATAGACCTGGTGTATGTGATCACATACTGGCAAACCTTCCTTAACTTTAAACAACAAGAGACTAGCATTTACATCAAACTTTTCTTTACTCTCACATGACTAGTTTTGGATTAGTCAACAACCATAACTTGAAATAATCATAACTTTGTACTTGTAATGAATAAAGATTTGAAACTGATACACAATGTTATTCAGTGTGTTTTATGCAATTCCTCTAGGTGTCACTACTTGTACCCTCTCAGAAAAGTAGTTATAGAAAAAATGGCATACCTTGCTGAATTCCAGCTTATTTTAGAGAGCGATCTTGTAGAGCATTCCCCGCATGGAATATTTATTGAATTAATCTGAAACTATTACACATAATACTAAAGATTGTACTCTAAGAAACACATTTGGTATTACTGAATTGGTATCTATTATGAAGAAGTTATGACGTTTTTACCCAAAACACTTGTTTTTTACTAGTTTCAGGACTAGCCACAAACCTTATTTTCCACGGAGTGTAAATCCAAACATACAATGACCCACAAGCTGAAGTTTTTACCATAGATACTTGGATATGTTTCCTCAATGGAATGGAAATTTTAAGGTCTTAATCATTCTAGAAAAAAAATTATTGCGAAAATGGTGAGATGACTTGTAAATAACATACCTTAGAAAGCATCATCAAAAGAATTTATCCTTCCTTGAATTCCGACCTTCTTTTATTCACCTTCCCTCAGAAATTTGGCTTAGATATCCTTTGGTTACCTCAGACACCTATAGTTATTTGATATGCTCAAGTGTCTCTAAAATGAGAGAGTCTTGCCTCTTATTTATACTCTCCAAGTAGCTTCCTTAAAAACATCTTCTAGGTCACTTTGCCCGCTTTCCTTATTTTAGGGTTAACCCACTTCTAATTTCTCCATTAAATTTATTATTTAAATAATTTGTTTTGTATTCACTTTGAATTATAGTACACTCATCAATTCACTTTATTATTTACCTTCTAAAATCTCTTAAACCACTTTGACTACTTTGACCTTTTGGGGCTTCTAGATGACATAAGAGGGCCCTCCAACTTTGTAAGGCCATAACTCTCAAACCGTGAGGAGTTATGTGTCGTTCCACATACCAAAAAAATTGGAATGACATGTACCATCCATATAGAATAGTATTACCTGAAAATATATCAAAACTCATACCATTATCCATCAAACAAACTTGGGTCCATTACCCAAACCTGGGTTCTCCAACTTCTCATGGCCATAACTCTCTAACCATGAGGATTTATGTGACGTTCCACATACCAAAGGAAATGGCATGACAAGAAATATCCATCTAGGATAGTTTCAATTAAAAATTCACTAACCTTTATCTCATTATTCCACAAATAAGCATGGGTTCTCTAACCATACTTCTAGGATAACTCAATCTGCAAAGCATCTTCCCGTGAGGGATTTCACCATAAGGGGAACAATTTGGAGTTCATCCATTTCTACTTATTATCAACCATGAAAAGAAAATAACAAGTCATATTTACATCAAAAAAATTTGGGTCCATTACCCAACCTTTGTACTACGAGGCTTTCTTTAAGGGTTGACATCAATGACAACCAACCTTAATCAACATGTATGTCAGCCACCAATATTTGAAGTATGGTTCTCTAACCATACTTCTAGGATAAATCAATCCGTAAAGCATCTTCCTATGAGGGATTTCACCATAAGGGGAACAATTTGGAGTTCATCCATTTCTACTTATTATCAACCATGAAAAGAAAATAACGAGTCATATTTACATCAAAAAAAATTGGGTCCATTACCCAACCTTTGTGCTACGAGGCTTTCTTTAAGGGTTGACATCAATGACAACCAACCTTAATCAACATGTATATCAGCCACCAATATTTGAAGTAAAAGGCCAAGAGAACATAGTGTACAAGCCAAAGAAATCCATGTCTCGATTGAAGCAATCTCCAAGACTTGGTACAGTCGAATTGACTCTTATATTCTCAACAATAAGTTCAACATAAGCAATAATGAGCCCACTCTTTATATCAAATCATATTATAAAGATACAATTATTATAGTTTTTCTTTATGTTGATGATATGATATATATTGGTAATATGATGTTAGATGATTTCAAAGTTGCATGAAAAGTGAGTTTGAAATGACAAACCTTGGTCTTATGAAGTACTTTTTGGGAAATGAAGTTAAGCAATCTGCTCATTCCATTTTCATATGTCAACAAAAGTATTCTATAGATATCTTAAAGAGATTGAGGACTGACAAATGAAAACCAACAGAAACACCTATTGCAACATGAAAAAAAATGAAGTTAAGCAATATTCTCACGCCATTTTAATATGTCAAAAAAAATATGCTATAGATATCTTAAAGAGATTGAGGATTGACAAATGAAAACCAACAGAAACACCTATTGCAACATGAAAAAAATGAGTAATCAGGATGATGGGTTAGCATTTGATTCAAAAATGTATAAGAGGCTTGTAGGAAACCTCATGTACCTCAATGAAACCGAAACTAATGTTATGTATGCAATTAGTTTCATTTCCATATTTATGGAGTCTACCAAGGAATTGCACTAGAAAGTTGGAAAAATAATTTTAAGGTATATTGTAGGTACAACTGATTATGGATTATGGTACACAAATTCTAAAGACAAGAGACTTACAAGATACATATATAGTGATTTTTTTGGTAGCATTGATGGTAGAAAAATCACCTCAGGATATTCTTTTCATTTAAGCATAAATTTGATCTCATGGACTTCAAATAAGCAACCCATAGTCTCAATATATTTTGTAGTATCAGAATATGTAGCAGCTACTAGACCATCATGCTATGAAATATGTATTAGAAGACTCTTGAAAAATATTACACATGTGGAGAAGGAGCCAACTTATGTTTTCTGTGACAAAAATTCAACAATTCCATTATCCAAAAATCATGTGTTTCACCAAAAAATAAAACACATTGACACTCGTTATCACTTCATTCACGAGCTTGTAAAAAATGGTGACATTTCTTTTCAATTTTGTGGATCTAGAGATTAGTTGGCATATATCTTCACCAAACCATTGGGAATGATCGTTTTTGAGTTTTAGAGACAACACTTGGGCATGGCCAGTGAAGAAGAATGTAACAATTGAGATTAAGGGGAGTGTTAAAACATATAATCTCTCATGTTGACCAAGTATGTATAGATTAGTTATATTGGTGATTAGTTGATTTGGAATTTTTCTATTTATGAAAAGTTGTTATCCAGTTCTTAGTTTTGACAGTATCAAACCTATACGGTTGTTAAATCTCTATTGTAGAAAATCCATTTAATAATGAGAAGGGAAAGACATGCTTCAATATGTTTTCATGTGCTTTTCCTCATATTTGACTCTGCTTATCAAATTAACAGAATCAAATGGATATGACCTGATTGAACATCATGAATAGTTATTGTTGAGATTTTATGTAATTTCGGAAGTTATTCCTAAGTGTAATTGTGAAAGGGTTTATTGATAACTCATGTCTTTTAGGTCTTTTCAAGTATAAATAGAGGTTATATCGAGTCATTTTGAGATCACTCATCGAACATACATACAATAGATTAGTGTGCACTTATCTAGGAAGCTATTCTTGGTTCATGTCTGGGTCTCTTTGGTCTTGATTTCATGAAAGATAATTGTATGACATTTTACATGTTGGAGGAATCTATATTGAGAAAAGTTTGAAAGGTTTTCTCCCCTTTGAGGGTTTCCATGAGGATATATCTTATTTTTTTGTGGATATCTCTCTTTCAGTTGTGATCCTTTTTCATAATAAATAATACTAAAAGAATATAATACTTTAACTATTGGAAAACCATAAAAAAAAAAATGAATAGTTTTATCAAGAGAATTTAATATTGCATACCATATTTTCGTTAAGAAAAAACATTGCAAAATGACATGTGTTTTTATGTGCAATATTTTCCTTGATGCGATCATCTACATATAACTCTAGTTTTGGCATTTCCATGTCCATTTCCTTTATGATCATGATATTTGATTTTGCATCCTTTTACTCTATGCCATTGAAATGAAGGCCTTCATGTTTGTTCCTCGATTCAACTACAATGAGTCTTAGGATTCTTTTCCTTTTGTTTCCTAGACCTTTTCCATCATATCCCATCTTGCTTAAAACTTTTGAACTAGTTACTTTGGTATGTTTTTCAATATCATAAAAAGGTTCTTGAGAAATGTCAAAGGAATATTAGTTTACAACCATTGTCTCATTCATGGTGCTATCTTCAATAGTGCCAATAGAAAGTGGATTTTGTTCATGTTGCTCTTAGAAAACTTCCTATAGAATTTCCAATGCTTATCCCTTCTTTGCAAACTATGTTTGTAACTAATTCATCATCTAAGTGAGCCTATCTTCTTGCTAGGTATCCAACTAAATGACCTTCTCTCCCATTTTTACAAGCTAAGTTGTACTCTTGTCTCAATCTACCATAACCACAGTAAGGGAATCTCATTATTCATAAATTTGATTCTTTAGCAATGACAATAGTCTTGTCAAGGTATGAAGGTTATTATCCATATTTTCCATCCTCTATTCATACATTTAGACCTTCTACTTCAAGTGCATGTTATCCTCTAGAAGATTAACATTGATGTAATGTGGGTCTTCCAACATTTCTATTTAATCATACCAATTCCACTTTCTCTTCAAAGTACTAGTAGCTATGTCACGGTCAAGGATTCAACTACTCTAATACCATATCATCCATAAAGGAGATACTTGTAGCCTACCTTATTTACCAACATGAATACTTTGTGGAATTAACTTATGTAGAGCTATTTGTTTTATGAATGGATACAATGTCTTTATTCTTGGTTCAATTATGATTTCAAATACTCTTCATGATTAGAGGTATGGCCTACTCTTTCATGTAACATACACACATCGACTAACTAACAACATAATAGTAACGAGGCCAACAAAAAATCAAGATTCTATGAATACTTTGTCATTGAGAACTATCTCTTTAGTGTAACTCATTTGCACATTTATATATAACTAAACATAATATATCAATATGATCAAGGTTGAGACTATGCTTCTTTGATCATTGTGTGGGAATGAAGGTTCCACTTAGGATCGGGTTCAAGGCTTTGTTATTTCTATGGTACAATAGGCCAATAATAACCATCAATGAGTTCAAGTGACTCTACTTCTATTGGCAAGAATATATTAACCTCTATTATGCTAAGATAACAATGCAGAGTCTTTGGACTTGTCTCCATATAAAATGAACAATGCTACCATCTTGCTATGACATGTTTGGATAACCAAGAACTCATATCAATGTCCCTTCTATTGCAATCACCATGGATATGTACTCAATATTTGACTACAACATTCATTGCAAGGCATTGATCATCAATATGTATGTATTCTTCCCAAGTGACTGTAATGACATGAATGAAGTTTCACTGACAATTTTCATGTAAATCAAAATGCCTTCACTAGTTTCCTATGCTTATGATTGATAAGAATTTGAATTATTCATCATTACTTGAACCACATAAGAGATGGAAATTTCTTAATTCACTCAACACCATTTATTAAATCTACATGTGAGGCATTTATTTTAATGACATTGGGGAGAAAAACAAGTCCACAGCAACCAACTCTTTGAACTCGAGAATATCCATGAAATATTAACTCACAAGATGCCAAACAAGGAAGAGATGAATTAAATAGTTTAGGGTATGATTTAAAGGCATGAATTACCACTCATCTATCTACCAAAACATTAGGAAATCTTTCCAATATCTCACATGCCCAACAATTGAATCATACAACCTTGAGAAATCAATGATATCACGATGCCAATTTAGTACAACTTGTACAACCCATGTATGGTCTTCTGGGAAACTAGAAAGGCCTATGTGTGGCCATGGGAAAGTAAAGAACTTTTTGTCTCTTCCCTAAACAATCGATAAGCTTGAAAAACATAATTAAAAACCCTCTAGAATAGTGCACCAATTAGTTAATGGAAGTTGTATATCTCTAATCTTGGACATAAATGAATGGTGGAAAATAAAGAGTTGATGGTACTCGTTAAATTCTAAGGATAAAGAGACTATGAAGTAAAAAACAAAGTTACAATATAGAATGAATCCTCACACCATTAAAATAACTAGGTATCCATTAAATATAGAATAGATTGTATTTAAACTCAGATACAAAATAAAACAACGTTTAAACAACTCAGAGAAAAAATACATCACACATGAACACAATATTTACCCGAAACTCAAATGGGTAAACACACATTTAAGTGGTTCCTCAATCTTATTACAAAAATGTATAGTTGTAATGTAGCTCATGGCCCTTTGTGAATCTCCCTCTTGGCTAGAAAAATCCTGAGACTAATTACAAAATTATATAGGAGAGTTGATGGGTAATGAGAAGGTCACGCATTCCTTGCTCTTTCATTTCTCATTCCTTTCTTTTCTTTTCTCACCTATTTTCATTTTTGTTTCTCACTAAAACATTTTCCCTCTTTTATTTTATTAATTTTCTATATTACTTGCATTCTCTTTAATGTTTTTTATATAACCTTTGTTAATTGTTGAATTACAATTGTAGCCACTAAGTCTTACAACCATTTTTTTGTGTTTAGATCCATTTGGACAATGATATTGGGGGGGATTGTTAGCATGTGAGTCCCTATACAATTACAAAGTCTTGGATAACCTCTTTATGAGTTCATCCTTATCCTTGATGAGGCATCATCCTTATATACTGATGAGTTGTCAATGTGAAAGCATATATAGATCTAGAGGTGGTTACATCCAAGTACTGTATATTGATATCATTGGATGAATATACTATTGAGAATGGATTAAACCTTTTTCACTAGTTCTTGTGTCATGTCTTATTGGATAGTTTAACATTAAAGAATGATCAACACAAAAAAATGTAATTGAAGTGTGTACTAGTGCCATGGGTTTGGTAGGTGTTGATATAGTAGAATTTCCCTTCAATAGTAAGGGGTACTCCTCGGTACATTGTTCCAATTAGACTATGCACCATTTGGTTTAGAAGACCTATCTAGATGCTGACCCAGTTTCCATTACTAGGTTTTAGGGTTGATTGCAAGGTTACAAATGCAATGGGAATGCGAATGCAAACTAAGTAAGTGCAAAAATCAAATCTAATATACCCTATCCTAGCTAGGAGAAACTATGGTAACCAATGAGAAACTATAAATGCAACTAACTCTTGCAAATGACTTCTCCTAAGTATTTGTTAATAAGGAACAAGGTTAGACAACACATGCATATAAATAACATAACCAAATTCGTCCAATTCATGAATTTAAATACATAAACGACTCATCATCTCAAGTCAAAGAAGACAAGAAATAATAAACCAAATATATACTAAAGATTTCAATTTTCATAAGAACAATCTATAAGAAAAAGGACATTCTTATAGCACATGTAAACAATACACAATTTGCTGAAATTAGTTTACAACAAAAAACCATCCACAAGAGTTCTTCTCTCTAACAAAATTGCCCTAAGGGCTTCTCAATATCAATTCTAAAAGTAGTTTGTGAATATACAATGCTTGAAGAGCCCCTTCAAAATGGGTCTCTTCCTCTACTTATAGTAGTTTGAGTAATTGTTAATGGCATCTTCTTGGATTTTACAAGAATAAATTACAAGTATCTTCAACTTCCCCCTCTTGAATTTTGTTGATAGGTGTTAGAATGGGACAAAGATGATGATGGTTGGAAAAATAAAAAAATATAAGATAGTTGTGGGAAAATTTGAATTTTCTATTTTGTCTTATTCACTTGTATTTGTCCCTCATATAGGTTGCCAAAGTTTGGTGTTGTCCTTCGATTGATATGACCCAGCGGTACAAGGGTTCCTCCAAGGTGTCTATGTGGGATTTTGACTTGTCGGAAAGAGTCTTCTTGTCCCTCGTCACATTGGCCATGAAAGCTTGGATCATAGTGTGAATCTTGGTCGGTTGGATGAGGTGTTCCTCCAATAATTTGATTTTCACCTTCGTAGCTAATAGAGCCCTCTTTCATCTCTGATTCATATTTTGTTTAATTTCTTCAAATATTTTCTCCATTGTATTGGTTTTCTCAATACCTTCGATGGGAGTAAGGCACCCCTTATGTTTCAAAATGTGTGTGACTTTTTGTAGTTTCTCAGAGATTGAAAGTGAGTCTTTGTTTTTTTTCTCATCCCCCTCCCCAACTTTGGCATTAATAGAGGGTAACATAGTTGATCCTTATTTTCCCTTCCAAAGCACGAGGCATCTTGGGTGGAGCATATGGGTTTTAAACGATCTATCGTTGCATATCATTTAGGCCTTCCCACATGGAAATGAACTGGACATTCTTGGATTTCATGCAACTATGTTGATCTACTATTTGAGCTTCCAAATGTTGGAAGACTTGAATATGTGCATACATATACGTGGTACTCTCATTAAGTTCCACCCTGACCTTATTTGCACGCGCTTTAAATTCCTTGAGGCCTCCTTTGGGTTTATTTGCGTGTCTAGGTTGTTCCTCCAACTCTCTGATTTTAACGTCCTCTTCTTCGTTTTGATCGAGAAAATTCTTTAGGTTTTGTTTTCTTGCCATGGTGAAAGTAGTGTTAGGATATTTAGACACTTAGGAGTTAGTTAAGATATATTTGGTCTAATGTGTTGTTAGGTAAAAGTGTGCTTCTTAGTGTGCTTCTTTAGTATGCATTTGTAGTTAGGAAATTCGACGGTCATGATATGTTCCCGACATAGAGTGATCCAATGGTTCATACTCTCCTCGATCTTAACGGCCATTGATTCGTGGCTTAACACCCAATTGGTCCATGATCTCTATTTAAAGAGCATGGAGGGTCATTTTTCAATGATCGATTGTGAGAAACTCTCTTGTAAAATCTCTCTGTAATCTTTTTCTTTTGAATTAATAAACTGCTCCAAGTGGCCGTGTTGGCTGGGGTCATGGATGTTTCCCCATAGGGGTTTTACCACGTGAAAACATCGGTGTGTTGATCTTTGATCTAGTTATGTGAGTGGTTACTAAAGGTGTTCATCCTCTGTTGGAATACATGTGTTGTCAAACATGGTATCAGAGCCTATTTGAATATCCAGTCCTGTTGTAGATAGAGATCGTGAAGATGAGTTGCATCATCTCCATTTTCTGTCATTTTCGTACATTTATGGGCTGAGAAAATTGTTCCATTGCATCTGGAGCACTCGTTTAATTTAGGAACACTTTTTGTTTCACTCAAAAAGGTTTCCATTTTCCCAAGATACGACCATTACAGTCAGATCTGGAGGTATAAAAGATTGAATACACATTTTTAAAATTTTTGCAGAGTAGTATTTTGGTTTTATTTTGTTTCTGTATTATTTATTTTCGGGTTTCTACTCTTTTGGATCTGCATATACTCTTTGCCCCGTGCCCTGTGCGATCTTGGAAAATCATAAACAAATAGGAAAAGGTGCATCTTCTGGGTAAGCTAACCGAGATCTAACCCTTGTTGTCATCGAGAAGCGAATTTTTCTTTCTTGTGTGAAAAGAGTTTTTTTTAGAATGCTCTCCAAGGCCGTCTTCCACAACAACAAAAATAACCCCAATCCTCCTTCTGAACATTACAATATGTTTTGATAGACCATTTGGTTAAAATATGCCTTATTAAGTAAGAGGTCTTGAGTTCAAGTCTCTCTTTTGTTACCTTTTTTTTTTTAAGTTCATGCTAAAATTGTAAAGTGTATTTCACTTCAAGTATAAAAGTGAATCACTATAAGTAGTTTTAATATTTTATTTTAGAGTTATTTATTTTTCATGAATTAACTTCATTGTAAAAGTGATCCCCACTTCTCTTTATAAAATCGGGTCACTTCATAAAGCAACTTACACCACCATGTGGTCCTTTGGTTATCGTTTATGCCTTTTATTAAAAAGGGTATAACTCACATCCAAAGTCTATTTTAAGTGCCTTTTTTTAAAAAAACACATAACTTTTCAAGATCTTTTCATTCAGATAATCAATTTTAGTTTTTAAATCCATATTATCTGCATATTTAATATGGATTCTACAAGTAATCTCTTACTTAGCAGCGCCAACTACTTCCAATGGAAATCCAATATGGAGGATTTATTAAGAAGTAAAGGCTTGTATCGGATTACCTTGGGAAAGGAAACAACACCCACTGATGTTGATTGTTGGAGTCGAAAGTCACTCCTGGATTCCAGTAGGAGCAGAGCCCGACACCCATCAGTTTTATGTCACGATTTCTTTATAAAGGTTGATCAAATGGAAAGAAACTCATAACCATATCGTTCTAACTCAGAAAACTGGGTTGGAACAACAGTGACATATGAGGTCTTGACCTAACTTAAGCCAGTAATAAAGATAGTGGTGAGTAAGTGGAGGGAAAGAGACAGGAAATAAAGTCTTCTCTGGACATCTGATCTTCCAGCAATCTTTACAAAAGAGGAAAAGTCTCGGATATCAGATCCTCTCAGAGATGAATAAACTTCAAAATGAACCTAAAAAGATTGTAGAACTGCTATAATCAAACCTACATTATATAGCTATGCAACACCCGACTGGATCATCCATGCCCGGGCTTTCAGATTCAGAGGGAAAAGGAAAAGAAGAAGTTGGCTGCCATTAAGCAAGAAGTCTCAAATGTTCTTGTATAACCAAAGAACCATAGGCTAAATTGAAGCTTTACAATCAGGAGATGTGCTCTACCATCGATTCTTACAAAAATCCAAAAATTGAGTAAATATACTCCCTAAACATTCGCCCAACAGAGGCATCTTAGAACTTCTAGGGCATGGCGTCTCTTCAGTCAAATCTGGCATGAACTCCTTTGTCATACATCACCTTAACTTTGCATGGCCATTTTAGGGGGGGTATATGAAACATTAAAGGCTAAAATAGTGTGTGCAGACTCCTCTGGTCAGAGGAGGACTCGACATGGCTTCTTTTAAAAAACAAAAACCAGCATACAGGACTATCTCGAGTAGATTGCCTGTTGGAACCTTCATACTTTGCATTTAATGAGTGAGCCGAGGTTTAAACTACCTCCCCCCACCTTCATTTACTTTAAACAGGGACCAAGGTCGAGGCTGAATTGAACTGGTACCTAGAGAACGCAGCGATCCCTTCTGCAGCTAAACCTGATGCTTTGGCCCTTCCCACAGTTCTTTCTATCACACTAAGTGACCATGGACTGTGACCCTATGCCTATCTTCAAAGGCACTTTCAGGATTTCACGTTTCGACAATTCTGAAATGAAGTGGAAGGAGGAGACCCTCTTTTCTCTCGAAGTCTTGGTAGCCGAAATGGCTTGATCATGTGCCATGTGTCCCATTGGATGGACGGCCTAGATCACTTCTCAAATGTGGGACTACCTCTGGCCTAGACCCTTTCAGCGTTTTGGGCTTCGGGGTTCTGAAATGCAGTGGAAGGAGGAGACCCTTTGTTCTCTTGAAGTCTCGGTAGTTGAAATGGCTTGATCACACACCACGCGTCCCATTGGATGGACGGCCTAGATCACTTCTCAAATGTGGGACCACCTCTAGCTTGGACCCTTTCATCATTTTGGGCTTTGGGGTTTTGAAATGTAGTGGAAGGAGGAGACCCTCTATTCTCTCGAAGTCCCGGTAGTTGAAATGGCTTGATCATGTGCCACGTGTCCCATTGGATGGACGGCCTAGATCACTTCTTGATCAACGGTCCTGGTTCTTTTGGGATTTTGGGCTTCGGGGTTATGAAATGCAGTGGAAGGAGGAGACCCTCTATTCTCTCGAAGTCCCGGTAGCCGAAATGGCTTGATCGCATGCCATGTGTCCCATTGGATGGATGGCCTAGATCACTTCTCAAATGTGGGATCGCCTCTGGCCTGGACCCTTTCGGTGTTTCGCACACCGGGGATACATGATGCAAGGAGGAGGGACCCTTGTATGTTGAAGTCCTGGTAACCAAAACACCGAAATGGCTTGATCATTTTGTGAGTTTGTCCATAGGAGATGAGCTCAGGCGCTTGACCACGTGCAACTCTGGGACCCAAACTTACCCGATGGCCATCAATCTGCCCCATCTTTGGATCCTCGTTGTTGAAAGACAAAGTGCGCGCTAGCTTGATTTTAAGCCCGAAATGGAGATTTTACACGTGCTATGCTTGGGCGCTCATGACTGCGGCCTTTGAATAAAATGCATTTGATGGGTTTTTAAACCCCATTTCTTTGCATTTTACACCAAGGGCCTGAAATCAGAGAGAAACACCCTGCTTGAAGGAATTGACACTAACATTAGGCTCCATGGAGGATAGAGTCATCCCTGTGATGCTCTAAGAACTCATTTTGCAGCTTCAGTGCCTTCTGTTGGGCTATGGAGTCAAGCTCAAAACACCCTATTGAAAATATAGGCCGAAAAGTAAAAGCAAAACAAAATAAACATACATGCTCAAAGGAGCTTATTTAAGTACAGTCCTAAACTAATAAAATCCTTTACATGGGGCTAGGTGAAAGTAAACTTCCACCATAGCCATTCAATTAACTTCTTGAAGGGAAGCTCCTTCACTCTGTCAATGATTGGTAACAGATGATGCAACCATGACAACATAATGGTTACATCCTTCAGCTTTTCTCCAAGGGCCGAAATTGAGATCAAATTGGGCGGCTCCAAGATATGAAGGAAATTCCACTCCATGTACTTGCTGACAGGATCATAGAATGGGTGGCGGATCCTTGACGAATTGTAACATGCAGCATGGTCTACTCTGCGGCTGCTCACACATCGTTGAATATCTATGGAAAGCTCAAGTGAATGAGAGCCTAATGCAGGCTGATTGATTTCAGATGATGGTTGCTCACCTATAGGCTCTGAGAAGTCTATAAATTGCATCTTCGGCTGCTCCTCCTCTTCTCCATGGCTTTCCCAAGGATCAAATTCATAATCATCATAAATAGGGACCATAGGAAAGATCTGCTTGTTGTCATGTCGGTCAGAGTCTTTATAGTGATCAAATGTAGGATATGCTTGCTGCTCATCATCACTAGAATATTCATCAAAAAAGGGTTTCCCTTCATTTCTATGATCAACCTCCGGAATAGTGATCCCATCGAGAATATAAATGTCAAAAATATCCATTTCAGGGACATTGGTAACTGTTGCTTTTGGCTGTTCATACATAATATCTTTCTCTTTAATCCTAGGTAAAAATATATCATGGGAAACCTCCTGAAGGAAAAGAGAAGAATCCTCTTCCAAAACCATCTCTTCGTTAAAAGATGGCGGGTCTTCGTCATCATAAGAAGGGCTGCTAGGAACATCTGCTTCAACCCTATATCCAGGAGAGCCATCTACTATAGACAACATCTGCTCTATAAACTCATAATTTTCACAAGAGGCATGCTGATCTTTATGAACATCTAAAAGAACAGATGTATCTGAAATGATGTCAGATGCTCCTGTGCTAGGGCTATCATAATTAATATCATTCAATGCCTCTATATTTTCATAGCAAATGCTTTACTCCATAATAAAATCTTCATCACAAACATGGTCTTTAGGGTCGGCCGAAGCTTCATGAAGCAAAGAAAACTCATCACAATAGTTTTCATACAAACACTCATCTGGGAAGTAATCTTTACAAAATGAATTGAAATTTGTATGAAAACCTGTCAAAGAATGGATGCTTGCAGTGGGAAGAGATCGACACCAATCAAGAGAAACTCCCTTTAATGAATACCTAAAAAAATTAATGTAGACATCTTCATGCATGATATTAAGTCAATGAATAACTTCATGAAAGTCCAGTAAATGCTCAGATTGTACCTCCGAATTTTTTGCTTGAAATTCAGGCAGGATATCTTCCCATTCATCTCTATCAGGCAGTGGATTAAGAAAACTAACTATCTGTGAAAAGTCACAAAAAGAAAACCTTTGAGCTAAGATATTTTCCATATCGAAACAGTGGATTTGTCGACCGATTCTTGAATCATGGAGTCGCCAGGTGAAAGATGTGCAGCTTTGAATGTGACTAGTCTTTGTTCACCATCAAAGGCCAGATCCTAATGTTGTCGTTACCATAGGGAACTTCTCAAGCTAAGAAAGCAGCTGCTGAAAACCTTCTCAAGAAATCTCCTCTGGGTTAGCTTTCAGGTGTGCTAACAGTAGCCACAACTGAAGCAATGATGTGGAAACATTGGAGTCGCCAGGTGCATAGTTGCAATCTTCAAAAGATATAATGCCTGATGCACCTTCAGAATCATAGTATCAATGTTGTTCAATCTCGGGGAAAATTTTCAACTTCCTCCATGGCAACGGTGCCAGAAATGTTGGAGTCGGAAGTCACTCCTGGATTGCAGCAGGAGCATAGCCTGACACCCATCAGTTTTATGTCACGATTTGTTTATAAAGGTTGATCAAATGGAAAGAAACTCAGAACCATGTCATTCTAACTCAGAAACTGGCTGGAACAATAGTGACATATGAGGTCTTGACCTAATTTAAGCTAGTAATAATGATAGTGGTGAGTAAGTGGATGGAAAGAGAGGGGAAATAAAGTCTTCTCTGGACATCCGGTCTTCCAGCAGTCTTTAAAAAAGAGGAAAAGTCTCGGATATCAGATCCTCTTAGAGTCGAATAAACTTCAAAATGAACCTAAAAAGATTGCAGAACTGCTATAATCAAACCTACATTATATAGCTATGCAACACCCAACTGGATCATCCATGCTCAAGCTTTCAAATTCAGAGGGAAAAGGAAAAGAAGAAGTTGGTTGCCATTAAGCAAGAAGTCTCAAATGTTCTTATATAACCAGAGAACCGGAGGCTAAATTAAATCTTTACAATCGAGAGTTGTGATCTACCATCGATGCTTACAAAAATACAAAAACTGAGTAAATATACTCCCTAAACATTCACCCAACAGAGGCGTCTTAGAACTTCTAGGGCATGGCGTCTCTTCAGTCAAATCTAGCCTGAACTCCTTCGTCAGACATCACCTTAACTTTGCATGGCCTTTGCAGGGGGGTAGCTGAAACATTAAAGGATAAAATAGTGTGTGCAGACTCCTCTGGTCAGACGAGGTCTCGGCATGGCTTCTTTTAAAAAAAAAAACTGGCATATAGGACTATCTTGGGCATACTGCCTACCAAAACCTTCATGCTTTGCATTTAATGAGTGAGCCAAGGTTTCAACTACCTCACCCCACCTTCATTTACTATTAGCAGGGACCAAGGTCGAGGCCAAGTTGAACTGGTACCTGGAGAACGCAGCGATCCCTTCTACAGCTAAACCTGACACTTTGGCCCTTTGCACAGTTCTTTCTATCACCCCAAGTGACCACGGGTTGTGACCCTGTGCCTATCTTCAAAGGCGCTTTCGGGATTTCGTGTTTTGATGATTCTAAAATGCACTGGAAGGAGGAGACCCTCTGTTCTCTCGAAGTCTCGATCGTCGAAATGGCTTGATCATGCGCCATGTGTCCCATTGGATGGACGACCTAGATCACTTCTCAAATGTGGGAGCACCTCTGGCCTAGACCCTTTCTGTGTTTCAGTATTCGGGGTTCTGAAATGCAGTGGAAGGAGGAGACCCTTTGTTCTCTCGAAGTCCCGGTAGTCAAAATAGCTTGATCGCGCACCACGTGTCCCATTGGATGGATGACCTAGATCACTTCTCAAATGTGGGACCGCCTCTGGCCTAGACCCTTTCGGTGTTTCGGGCTTCGGGGTTCTGAAATGCAGTGGAAGGAGGAGACCCTCTGTTCTCTCGAAGTCCTAGTAGCCGAAATGGCTTGATCGCGTGCCACGTGTCCCATTGGATGGACAGCCTAGATCACTTCTCAAATGTGGGACCGCCTCTAGCCTGGACCCTTTCAGCATTTTGGGCTTCGGGGTTCTAAAATGCAGTGTAAAGGGGAGACCCTCTGTTCTCTCAAAGTCCCGGTAGCTGAAATGTCTTGATCACACGCCACGTGTCCCATTGAATGGATGGCCTAGATCACTTCTTGATCAACGGTCTTGGTTCTTTCGGGATTTTGGGCTTCGGGGTTCTGAAATGCAATGGAAGGAGGAGACCTTCTGTTCTCTCAAAGTCCCAGTAGCTGAAATAGCTTGATCGTACGCCACGTGTCCCATTGGATGGACAGCCTAGATCACTTCTCAAATGTGGGACCACCTCTATCCTGGACCCTTTTGACATTTCACACACCTGGGATACATGATGCAAGGAGGAGAGACCCTTGTATGTTGAAGTCCTGGTAGTCGAAACACCGAAATGGCTTGATAGTTTTGTGAGTTTGGCCATAGGAGATGAGCTCAGGCACTTGACCACGTGAAACTCTGTGACCCAAACTTATCCGATGGCCATCAATCTGCCCCATCTGTGGATCCTCGTCGTTGAAAGACAAAGTGCCCGCTGGCTTGATTTTAAGCCCGAAATGGAGATTTTACATGTGCTACGCATGGGCACTCATGACTGTGGTCTTTGAATAAAATGCATTTGATGGGTTTTTAAACCCCATTTCTTCGCATTTTACAACAAGGGCCTGAAATCGGAGAGAAACACCCTGCTTGCAAGAATTGGCGCTAACACTGATAAGAAATCCAAATGGGATAATATGAATGACGAACCACGTGGGTTAATCGGAATGTCCATCTCTCCTGATTTAAGGCTCCACCTTCAAACAATTGATAAGCCCAAAGAAACTTGGGAAAAGATTGAATCAGTGTTTCGTAAACACAATATTATTCAAGCACAACAATTAGAAAATCAAGTACCAACTTTAAGTCCAAGTGATTTTTCTTGCATTGAAGACTATCTATCTAAGTTTAAAACACTCAGAACTTTATGTGAAGAATCTAAGATAAAGATAGGCGAAGATCGTTGTATCTATCTTATTCTTTCTAAGCTAGGTAGTGCATATTCTATGTTTGTATCTACTTTTTATGCCATGCAAGAGGCTCTAGAGACAACTTATCAAAAACCCACTCTTGAGAACTTTTATGATGCTTTGATTAGAGAGCAATATAAGCTAGTACAACTTGGAGTGATCAACACTGCGGGTACCTCCAACAAAGCCTTAGTTGTCCATCAGAAAGATAAACCTAAGAATCCCAAGAAGCAACATCTTCGTCACAACAACAAGAAATATAAGAGTCCCAAACCCACTCAGATAGCTTCCGCTCATAATGGTCATAAAGGAGAAAAATATAAAAGTAAGAAGACTGACAGACATTGCAACTTTTGTGATAAATATGGTCATGATGAGTCCAAATGTTTCAAGAAGATGGAAGCTTTATAAGCAACGTTGAAGAAGAACAACATCAGTATTGATTCTACTTCTTCTTCTTCTTCTCATGGACATGAACTTTCAACTTCTAGTTTCTCCTTCAATACAATTTCTACTTCTACTTCTACTTCTAATGAGTGGCTTATTGAATCTGGAGCATCTTTGTTAAGCCCTTGATGGGTGTTCTATATGCACTAAAAACATAGTAAAAACCCTCAATTAAATTGTCAACCCGGGGTAAGTAAACTTAGAGTTGTAGCAAAATATATGCCAAAGGTAGAAGGGTTGGTAAGAGTATAGTCTAACTAATGAAAGCAGTTATCTAAGGATAATCTACTCAAGAAAACCTATCTAATTAGCAAACCCGACTAAGAAACTTGAAACTAGGTAAACTAAGTACTTTTGGGCCAAGGATCGATGGATAGTTCCTAGGAAAGCAAATGAAAACTCTATGTAAAGAAAACTAGTTTAACGATAAGCAAAAGAAAACTACTAAGCATAATATAAGCAAATGACAAAATAAAACTTCTTTAACTTTCCAACCTACATTCAATGAGCAACTACCCTATGAAAGCAAATAAATAAGCAAGTAAGCAAAATCACCTATCTAACCTATTAAAGCAAATAGACAAGTAAGCAAAGACACCTAACTAACCTACTAAAGAAAAAGGCAAGTAAGCAAAGGCACCTAACTAACCTACTAAAGAAAAAGACAAGTAAGCAAAGTCAACTAACTACTGCAAGTAAAAATTCTCATTGAACAACTATCTAGCCTAAGAGGCAAGTGAACTAAATGCCTAATGCAAAACTATTTCTAATGCGTGAAAGGAAATCTAAATGCTCAATGCAATGCATGAAAAGAAATATATTCTATTGAAAGCAATAAAGATTAACAACTAATTCTTAATCTATGATAAGCAAACTACTATCTAATCTATCAAAGCAAAGTCTATCTATCCTACAGCAGCAAATAAGACTATTTTCTAAACTATGAAAGCAAGAAACTATCTCTTCTATGAAAACAAGAAATTGTTTTCTAATCTATGAAATTCAAATGCATTCTATACTAATATAAGCAAACTTATACTATAGTAAATTCAGTCATTAACTACAACTTGAAATTGCAATCTAAATCTAAGCAAGAAATTACATAACATAAACTAAACTAGCTCTATCTTTACAATTCAAAAAGTAATAAGTAAAATGCTTAAAACAGAAATTAAAGCATGACAAAGTAAACTAATGAATAAATTAATCAACAACTAATTAAGCAAAATCTAATTAACAATTGAATAGGCAATAAAAATTGAATCTAACACTATCCATCCACTGAGACCTTGGTTAAAGAAAACATAAACTAAAACTCTATTCTACTATGTTTTAATTCTTATTTTAAATCAAATTTCAAAAGCATGAATAAAATGTAATCTAATATCTACTTGCACATGGGGTTAGTAGATGAATATGCAAATTTGTCTCTAATCTATGAGATTAATGCATTCTAACACACTCCGTCATTATAACCTGCAAAAGGGAATCAAAACAATTTAAACTACAACAACAAACTAAGTAATAAATTGATAATGCATGTACATGAAATAAAGAGACAAATAAATCATAAAATGCATGAACAACACACACAGAGTTACCAGACTTCTGGTGGGCCCCCCAACAAGTCGTGGTCACTCTCTAAAACCACACCATGAACTCAGCAGGTCAAATTCACCATAAAAAACCAAAAATGCAGTTCTGGCATTCTGGCAATGTAAAAACTCAAAACAAAAAAAAATGAATTTGTCTCTAATACATTGGCTCTTCTACTTGGTTAAAAATCTTCTAATCATCCTAGTGGTATTTATAATGTTTACATGCAAAGTGGTCGACCACAGGAGGTTCGAACCACTTCTAAAATTGGTAAATTTCATTAATGGTGCCCTGACTGTCGAAACAGAACGAGCCAATAATCACCCTCTTTGAACAACTGAAACTGAGTTGTTTGGAGCTCAGTAGTTGGAGGGGACAATTATAAACAAAACCCACATGCCCGATTTTCCCATCACTGACCGCCAATACCATAACCACCAAGTCACCCTACGTTTTTGTGCAAGAAGAGGTGTTGGACGGAGTGTCGGATCAAGTGCCAGATCAAGTGTCAGAACTAGAAACGTAGTGTGTTTTTTCCTTGTAACACCAGAAAAACATGAATTATCTCTTGGAAATCATAAAACATGATGAATTATACTTGATACAATCATTAAACATGAATTATGTGTACCGTGTGCCGATCATACCATTTTATCATGAAATTCTTCAAAAAGCTCCTTTAAAATATGAAAAACACATATGTACATGCGGAAAAAGTGTATAATAACCGTCATAAAAGTGATCATATCTCGTGCCCAACATTACCCCCACACCTAATATTTTGCAGGTCCCACTGCAAACAAAATGAAATTGCCCTTTATGACTAACTTGCGAAGGAGGGGGTGGATTAGCTTTAGAAGCTTCTCCCTCTTGCCCAAGGGATTTTGACTTGGGATTTTTGTGGTGTTTTAATTGCATCCAGAGACTATTATTGGTGTCAATAATATCATCAACCTAACGCTGTAGATAATTCATCTTGGCTTGTAGGACAACATTATCATGGCGTAAATGACAACTCAATGTTTCATGCTCTCTAAGTTTGAACTAGAGGGCTCTAAGTTTGAACTGGAGGGTTTGGAGTTTTTGGAGGCTTCTAATGACATGTGAGGAAGCCTTTAGATGTATATTATACCCTTGATCCTTTAAACCATGCAAAACAATAATTTTACCTTTGCAAAATTAGTTCCAAAAGTGACTTCCCATAAGCGCAACAATTCTGGCCTAGCGAACTTGTGAAAAATAGGTATCAAAGTGACACCTGTAACTACAAGACAGTAAAACCTGTGTAAAAACTGAGAGATTTTTTTGTTTTTTAATATCTAATTGAAAAAAACCTCTCTTAGTTTTCAAAAATTCACTTTCAGTTGTTAAGAATTCACGCCAAGAAAACATGACTAAAACAGGGAAAACAGAGTGTTTTATTTCCTAAAAAACTAGGCCTCTAAGAGAATTTAATATATCCAAAACCATGACGTATATTTATAAACTAAGAGAGGTTATTGTTTTTTAATATGTCCTTGATAATAACCTCTCTTTTTTTTCAAAAATTCATT
Source organism: Picea engelmannii (assembly GCA_009831015.1). NCBI lineage: Eukaryota > Viridiplantae > Streptophyta > Pinopsida > Pinales > Pinaceae > Picea > Picea engelmannii. The sequence continues at coordinate 237,395 of ML791078.1, read as the reverse complement.
CCCTGTTGTTAGGAAAACACAAAAAGAAAATATGACTATAACAGGAAAAAAACAGAGTGTTTTATTTTCTAAAAGCATAGGCCTCTAAGATGATAGAATATATCCCAAACCATAAAGTATATTCAAAAATTGAGAGATTTTATTTTGTTTTGGTATGTTATTAACACAAACCTCCTACAGGTTTCAAAATTACTTTCTCATTGGCTCAGAATCCCAGCTTGAAGTTGGTTACTCAAAACTTGCAGAAGCGCAGCGTGGTCTTTAAGAGGAATTGTGGAGGCCGTCCCGAAGGATTTTTGGGCTGAGAGTGGTATGGTTGGAAATTTTATAATGTCTGATACACAATTGAACCATCAAGCACTGCAAATGCCTTCTCCAACCCTCTGAAAAACTGACTTGAAGTCAAGCTGTCCAAATGTGTAGAAAACCCTCCTATAGCAACTGTATTTGGGGAATTTATCTCAAATGATAACACATGTGCATAAACCGAAGGAGGTTTTTGTTTCTTGGTCTATTATTGAGAAAAACCTCTTTCACTTTTGTCAAATTCATCCTCCTTAATTCAGAAACCAATTTTGAAGTAAATCTTTGACCAAGACAATCATTTGAAAATTGATGACAAGGAATGATGATATGACCATGATGAAAATTTATGACTTTGGATGAGTGGAGGGAGTAGTAAGGACACCTAGGCACACCAATGACCATTTTACAACCAAGAAATGTCAAATTTTATTTGAGAATTTTATTTTGAAAATATAACAATTTGACCTAATAACCTTATCAATCACATGAAAGAGAAAACTTGATCACAGGTGACTGACAGACTGACAAATACTAACAAAAGGCTTGGTTTGTACTGGTAGGCATGGTGAATCAGGAGAATTATAATTTCCTTTCATCGATCTGTAACAATTCAAACAATTGTTCCTCTTTTCATAAGCTTGTAATACAGATGGCAGTAAGTATTTAGGAGTTGTTATTGCTCTGTATTTGTCACAAAAAGTAGTTAAGTATAAAAAAATGCACATCAATATTATAACACACATAATGATGTCAGAAGTATATAATTTTAGAATACCAATACAAACAACTACTGATATAATATCCCAAGACATTGTAAAAAGACAGTATGACATAATTTTGACAGAAATCCTACTTCCTCTTCTCATGGGTTTGCTAGACAAATGGGCAATGCTTAGCATTTTTAGCTCAGGAAAACTCCCCCCAGACTGAATATATGGCACGTCCTCGTGCCATGAATTAGCAATAGGCTTCTTGGTCTTCTTTCCCGATGAGGCTGCAGGGATATCAACAAGTTTCTTGGACTTTTGGTTCAGTAAAGGAATAGCTTGAGCATGAGGGTTTGGGTGGAGTAACAGTCCCTAGATCAAGAGTCTTCTTGATAGTCTTGATTGTAAGATGAGGGTTTGCAAATTGGTAAATGAACTCATCCCATGCTTTCTCCTGTTTTTCCAACTCGGCTAAGACAAGTAGTTTGATAAGTTCGTGGTAAAATAGGTTGTTATGGGGATTGGTTACATACTTCCTCACTTGGAAAGACATCTTCTCAAGACTCTTTAAGAAGTAAAAGGGAAAGTTATAATGGCTTATGGAACTGAAAGTGAGCTAATAATCGAAATTGACAAGCTTTAAAGACGGAATAGCTACCTTCACATGTAATCATTCTGGTGATGACTGTGAGAGGGTTGATTAGCTCCTCTTTTATCCACTCCTTGGAGTATCCCTTTGCTCCAGAGATGTTCTGAAATTTGGTTTTGAAAACCCTGTTATAGCTTTCTCTTGGAAACTGGTGGTGTTTAAATCAACGGTCTCCAACTCTTGGGAGATTTGTGGTTGAGGCAATGATTCCTCAGAGACCACGAACATAGTGAATAGGAGTTGAGGCAAGCTAAGAGTGTTCCATTGTTGTTGATTTTTACACCATGCTCATTCAATCCACTTTCATATGTAATGTCAAACCTACAATGAACAACCTGTAATAAAAATAAACCAACAGAGTGGTTTGTTAAGGACATATACAACAATTTATAGCACACAGGAGTTTAACACTTCAAAATAAAATGATTGCTGCTATAATAACGTGTATCATGAAAACAATACATGAATTTTTACAAAGATTTATTTCTTCTAGGCAATGTTATCATTTTTCAACTCATGAACCCCTCCCCCACACCTAAGTATTATGACACCTCACAATAAAAAATATAGGAAACCAGTCAATTCTCCCGATAGCTGAAGATTTACAGTTTGTAAAGTGTAAAGATAAATTTCACAGATTGGTCTGACGAGACGATTAGAAGATGTCCCCACCTATAGGATAAGAGATCCT
>ML791078.1:206898-226182 GCA_009831015.1 Picea engelmannii | reverse complement strand
CTTATCATATGGCTAAGGATAGAGACATATTTTCTACTCTAAATGAATGTAACACCAAGAAAATATTTTTTGGTGATGATAGATCTCTTAGTGTTGAAGGATCTGGAATAGTTCAAGTAGAAAATGGTCATTTCAATGATGTATTATGTGTTCCAAGTCTTTCTTGTAACCTTCTATCAGTATATCAAACCACTTATTCAAGTGAAGGTAAAACCGTAGAGTTTTCACCTCACCAAGTTGTAATGAAGGATCTAAAAGATCCTAAGAATGTTCTTGCAACTGGAATTGTTGATGATATTACCAGGTTGTACAAGTTTGACAACTTTGGGTCATCAACTTTTTCATCAGTTTTTGTTGCTCATAGCGATGACTTGAGTAAACTTTGGCATGAATGGTTTGGTCATCTAAACTATCACTCATTACAACAACTATGTAATCAAGAAATGGTGACTGGTCTTCCTCTTGTTTCATGCATAGATGGTGTTTGTGCCGGTTTTGACAGTTTTGACAAACGTGCCTCTTGGCATGCCTTAGGCCCTTTACAGCTTGTTCACAGTGATTTGTGTGGTCCATTTTATTCTCCCTTTTTTTCTGGGTGCAAGTATTTCTTAACTTTCATTGATGATTTTTCCAAATTGGGATACAACAATAAATGAAGAGTATCATTCTTTAATGGAAAATGATACTTGGGATCTTGTACCTCTTCCAAAAGGAAGAAAACTTTTCAGATGTAAATGAGCCTAAGTGTTGAAAGACACAAGGCTCGATTAGTTTCCAAAGGATTTTCCCAAGTTGATGGAATTGACTATAATGAAACATTTTCCCCTATAGCCAAAATGAATTACATCTGACTTGTTCTTGCCCTTGCTGCCTCACATAAATGGGAGGTCCATCAGATGGATGTTAAATCTGTCTTCTTGCACAGAGATTTGCAAGAAGAAATATACATGGAGCAAACTCCTGGCTATGTCCAGAATGACTCTAGCCTTGTTTTTCGCCTTAAGAAATATCTTTATGGTCTCAAGCAAGCTCCCCGAGATTGGTATGCCAAAATGAACAGATTTCTTATTGCCACTGGATTCTCTAGATTCCATTCTGATCCTATTGTCTATACCAAGAAAGTAGGAAGCCATCTCATAATCCTTGTCCTTTATTTTGATGACCTTATCCTTACTACTAGTGATTGAAAAATTTTAAACCATGTGAAAAACAACCTTAAGAATAAATTAGAAATGACAGACTTGGGCTTTTTGCACTATTTCCTTGGCCTCCAAGTTTTGCAAACCAATGCAGGAATTTTTCTTTCCCGGTCTAAGTATGCTTGTGACCTTCTTTGTCATTTTCAAATGGATGGTTGTAAACCAAACCCTTCTCCTTTCCAGTCTAGAGTCAATCTTATTGCCACATGTACTTCTCCCGAAGTTGATGCCACCCTCTACCATCAGTTAGTTGGTAGCCTCTTATACTTGACTCATACCTGTCCTAATCTTTCCTTTGTTGTTGGTATTGTTTCTCACTATACGAAAACACCCCATGAAAGCCATTGGAAAGCAGCTAAAATGATACTTCGCTATGTCCGTGGTACAATTCAATTTGGGATACATTACAGTTCAGGGGGGACTCCTTTATTGGTTGGTTTCACTGATTCAAATTGGGCCAGGGACCCTGATGAACAGAAGTCTACTACAGGTTATGTTTTCAACCTTGGTTCAGGACTTGTCACTTGGGCCTGTAAGAAACAATAGGCTATTTCACTTTCTTCAGCAAAAGCAGAGTACCGAGTAGTGGTAAATGTAAGTTAGGAAGCCTTATGGCTTCAACAGATCCTTTCAGAGTTTGGATTCCAGAAGCAGCATCCAACTAGACTTTGGTGTGACAATTAGAGTTCCATGAAGCTCACCAAATACCCAGTTCAACATCAGCATAGAAAACACATCGAGCTACACATGCACTTCATCAGAAATCTCATTCATGATCAAGTTATTGAAGTGCTCTTTTTTCCTATAGAAGATCAAGTTGCAGACATTTTCACAAATTAGTCTCTTACAGAAGTGAAGTTTTCCAAACTTCTATCTATGTTAGGAGTTGAGGAAGTTTTCATTAAGGGGGGATAGGCTCTAGTGCCTCCTTCCTTATCCTATTGTGTCACCATTGTAAATCCTTCAATCCTATCCCAAGTTGTTCTCAAGGGGGGATGTTAGGATATTTAGACATGTAGGAGTTAGTTAAGATCTACTTGGTCTAATGTGTCGTTAGGTAAAAGTGTGTTTCTTAGCGTGTTTCTTTAGTATGCATTTGTAGTTAGGAAATCTGACGGTCATGATATGTTTCCAACATAGAGTGATCCGATGGTTCATACTCTCCTCGATCTTAATGACCATTGATCTGTGGCTTAACACCCGATTGGTCCATGATGTCTATTTAAATAGCATGGAGGTTCATTTTCCGATGATTGATTGTGAGAAACTATCGTGTAAAATCTCTATGTAATATTTTTCTTTTGCATTAATAAACTGCTCAAACTAGCCGCGTTGGTTGGGGCCGTGGATGTTTCCTCGTAGGGGTTTTACCATGTGAAAACATAAGTGTGTTGATCTTTGATCTTGTTATGTGAGTGGTTACTGAAGGTGTTCGTCCTCTGTTGGAATACCCATGTTGTCGAATACCCGTGTTGTCGAACAAGTAGTGTCGACAGATGCTATAGAAAGCGGGTCCTTTCTAATGTCTTTTGTTACCAAAGTTTCTGTGACAACTAACAATGGGTTGCCTATGGTAAATTTGAGATCCGTGTTCTGTTGTTTCACAATTCTATCGATGGCTTTGTTGAATATGAATCTATTCAAGTTCATGACCTTGTTGGGCCTATAAGGTGTGTGGAGACCCAATCCAAGTTCACCGACTGAGAGGTGACCGCCGATGAGGGGGATTTCTACTGCCGATCTGTGGATGTCAGTTTCCATAGGAGAAGGTTCATTGTTTAGTGCTTCTTCATACTTATTTATTTTCTCTTCTTCAACCACCTTTGTTGTAGCATTATTTTCTGCCCTTTTCTATGTTGTTGCTACTTCTGCAGCTGCCTTCTCAGCTACTTCTTTCACCTCTTCTTTTGTCGTCGTTGTTTCTTCTGCATCGACTTATGCTTTGGAATTGGATTCATTTTTCTTTCATTTCTTCTCGACAACATTTTTTTTCTTCTTCTATATTTTCTCTTTCTTTCTTCTTTTCTTTTTCGTTGTTGCCTCCTCTCCTTCTATTGATTCAGAATTTGTAGTCATTATCGTGGCTTCCATTTCTACTTTTTCTTTTTCTTCATCTGTCTTATGTGCTTCTTCTTGGGATTTTTATTCATCCAAGATCCTTCCCATAAGTTTTCCTTTCCATCTGGAAATAACTTATTCATATGTTTGGGAACCACAATGGACCTCTTCATCTTCCCAAGTAGCTGAAGTATATTCCTAGTTGTGTTTGTGCTTGTTGTAGTATTTATTGACCACTTCTTTCAGGTCATGTCTTCAAATTTTTTTTTCCCCTAAGTGAAATTATTACAATGTGTCTACCTCAGCTTGAGCCTGCTTGATGCATATGCAGGAGTATGATCTGAACCACATTGGTAAAGGTGGAAATATGTCCTTCTTATCTTAGTAGAGTGGTTCTCTAATTCCATGGATGATTATCTGATATGAAATCTCTTGCAAAACCAACCTGTCTGGTAGAGACCTTGGGATAAAATGGCGAGATTTAGTGGCTCCATATACCCTTATGTACATCCCATTATCCTAAAGATGCCAATATCCAATTTTCCATACTATCGTTAAGGCCTTGCCAGTCATGCATGGAGTGGATGAGTCGAAGATGAATTGATACAGCAGTTCCAAGAAGTAATCACAAATCTTGTGATACTGAGTCTTGTATTTGTGATCTGAGAGCACTTTGTAGTATATTTGTATGGAATGTTTGGTTGGCTTCCAAGCCTAGCCCATATGTTTTCATTGATGACACATGCATACCATGTCCAACAAGGAGGAGGACATGTGAAACTTGGGAAACTTGTCAAGGGAGGTTTCCTTGACAGTTCTAATGGAATCTTCTATAGATTATGATAGGATATCTATTCGAAAACACAGGTATTCCAATAGAGGATGAACACCTTCAATAACCACTCACATAACCAGATCAAAGATCAACACACCGATGTTTTCACGTGGTAAAACCCCTACGGGGAAACATCCATGGCCCCAGCCAATGCGACCACTTGGAGCAATTTATTAATGCATAGAAAACGATTATAGAGATATTTTACAAGAGAGTTTCTCACAATCGATCATCGAAAAATGACCCTCCATGCTCTTTAAATAGATATCATGGACCAATCCGGTGCTAAGCCACAGATCAATGGCTGTTAAGATTGAGGAGAGTATGAACCATTGGATCACTCTATGTCAGGAACATATCTTGATCGTCGGATTTCCTAAATACAAATGCATACTATTGCATACTAAAGAAACACACTAAGAAACACACTTTTACCTAACGACATATTAGACCAAGAGGATCTTAACTAACTCCTAACTGTCTAAATATCCTAACATCCCCCCTTAAGAACAACTTGGGATAGGATTGAAGGATTTACAATAGTGACACAATAGGATAAGGAAGGAGGCATTAGAGCCTATCCCTTAATGAAAACTTCTTGAACTCCTAACATAGATCGAAGTTTGGAAAAATTCGCTTCTGTAAGAGACTTTGTGAAAATGTCTGCAACTTGATCTTCTGTATGGAAAAAGAGCACTTCAATAACTTGACCATGAATTAGCTTTCTGATGAAGTGCATGTGTAGCTCAATGTGTTTGCTACGTTGATGTTGAACTAGGTATTTGGCGAGCTTCATGGCACTCTAATTGTCACACCAAAGGTTGGTCAGATGCTGGTGCTGGAATCCAAACTCTGAAAGGATCTGTCGAAGCCACGGGGCTTCTTGACTTGCATTTACCGTTGCTCGGTACTCTGCTTCTACTAAAGAAAGTGCAATAACCTATTTTTTCTTATAGGCCTAAGTGACAGGTCCTGAACCAAGGCTAAAAACATAACCTGCAGTAGATTTTCGATCATCAGGGTCGTCGGCCCAATCTGAATCAGTGAAACCAACCAATAAAGGATTCCCCCCTGAACTGTAATGTATCCCGAACTAAACTGTACCACGAACATAGGGAAGTATCATTTTAGCTTCTTTCCAATGGCTTTCATGAGGTGTTTGCATATATCGGGCAACAAGACCAACAACATAGCAAAGATCAGGACGGGTATGAGTCAAGTATAAGAGGCTACCAACTAACTGATGGTACAGGGTGGCATCAACTTCAGGAGAATTACAGGTGGTAGAAATCTTGACTCCAGACTGGAAGGGAGAAAGGGTTGGTTTACAATCGTCCATGTGAAAGCGATGAAGAAGGTCACAAGCATACTTAGACTAGGAAATAAAAATTCCTTCATTGGTTTGCAAAACTTTGAGGCCAAGGAAATAGTGCAAAAAGCTTAAGTCTGTCATTTCAAATTTCTTCTTAAGGTTGGTTTTCACATGGTTTAAAAGTTTTGAGTCACTACCAGTAAGGATAAGGTCATCAACATAAAGGACAAGGATTATGAGATGGCTTCCTACTTTCTTGGTATAGACATTAGGATTAGAATGGCATCTAGAGAATCTAGTGGCAATATGAAAGCTATCCATTTTTGCATACCAAGCTTGGGGAGCTTTCTTGACACCATAAAGAGATTTCTTGAGGCGACAAACAAGACTAGAGTCATTCTGGACATAGCCAGGAGGTTGTTCCATGTAGATTTCTTCTTGAAAATCTCCATGCAAGAAGGCAGATTTAGCATCCATCTGATGGACCTCCCATTTATGTGAGGCAGCAAGGGCAAGAACAAGGCATATGGAATTCATTTTTGCTACAGGGGAAAAGGTTTCATTATAGTCAATTCCTTCAACTTGGGAAAATCCTTTGGCAACTAACTGAGCCTTGTGTCTTTCAACACTTCCATGTGATGCATACTTAGTTCTGTAGACCCATTTGTATCTAACAAGTTTTCTTCCTTTTGGAAGAGGTACAAGATCCCAAGTATTGTTTACCATTAAAGAACAATACTCTTCATTCATTGTTGTATCCCAATCTGGATGACCTGAAGCTTATGCAAATGTCTCTGGATCATGGGTTTCTAAAACTTGAGCCAAAAGACAAGAGGCTCACTAGAACTGTGAACATGTCCGACGCTGATCTGACGGATCATCGACAAGATCACCAGTTGCTTCTCGTGTTGAACGGACCCATCTAGGAAGCGATGGAGCTAGTGTTGGTTCAGGTTCAAAGGACTCATCTGGAGGAGGGTGAGAAGGCAGAGGTGGATTTTCATCCTCACTATCATCATCTGAAGAAGAAACCAGATCATAAGAAGGCACAAACATCGAAGATGGCTTGCAGGCCGAAGAAGGCACAATTGTAGAATTAGGCTCGCAGGCCAAGAGATTTTCATCAAATTTAACATCTCTTATAATAATAATTTCATTACAATGTGATTGAAGAAGTCCGTAACCTTTGACATCTTCAGAATAACCAACAAATATACACTTCTCACTTTTAAGCTGCAATGCTTTTCTCTTCTCATCAGGAATGTTAGCCCATGTTATACTGCCAAATACATGGAAGTGACTTACATCTAGTTTAATTGTAGTCCAAGATTCTTCCAGTATTATATTTTTAAGATCCTTTGTGGGAGTGCGATTTACTGTGTAATTTTCACAGTTGATGGCTTCTGCCCAATACTTTAGACTTAATCCCTTAGATTGGATCATACAATTAGCCATTTCTCTTAATGTGTAGTTCTTTCTTTCAGCAACACCATTTTTTTGTGGTGTATATGGAACAGTGTGTTGCATTTGGATTCTTTGTGTAGTGCAGTAGCTTGTAAAATTATTGTTCACATATTTGCCTCCATTATCTATTCCTAACCTTTGAATTTGATGTCCAGATTTCTTTTCTACAAGGACCTTGTAGGCCAAAAACTTGTTAAAAACTTCACTCTTGATTTTTAAGAAGTAAACCCAAGTACGTCTGGAAAAGTCATCAATGAAAGTTAATAAATACTTTCACCCATAAAAAGAAGGAGAAGAAAGTGGACCACACAAATCACTGTGAACAAGCTGCAAAGGACTTGAGGCATGCCAAGAGGCACGTTTGTCAAAACTATCCCGATGATGTTTGTCGAGAACACAACCGGCACAAACACCATCTCTGCATGAAACAAGAGGAAGATCAGTCACCATCCGTTGATTACATAGTTGCTGCAATGAGCGATAGTTTAGATGACCAAACTACTCATGTCAAAGTTTGCTCAAGTCATCGCTATGAGCAACAAAAATTGATGAAAAATTTGATGACCCAAAGTTGTCAAACTTGTACAACCTGGTAATATCATCAGCAATTCTAGTTGCAAGAACATGCTTAGGATCTTTTAGAACCTTGATTACAACTTGGTGAGGTGAAAACTAGGCGGTTTTACCTTCACTTGAATGAGTGATTTGATATACTAATAAAAGGTTACAAGAAAGACTTGGAACACATAATACATCATTGAAATGACCATTATCTACTTGAATTGTTCCAGATCCTACAACACTAAGAGATCTATCATCACCAAAAAATATTTTCTTGGTGTTACATTCATTTAGAGCAGAAAATATGGCTTTATCCTTAGCCATATGATAAGATGCTCCTGAATCAATAAGCCACTCATCAAAAGAAGAATTAGTAGTAGAATTTGAATTGAAGGAGAAACCACAAGCAGAAAGTGCATGTCCATGAGAATAAGAAGTAGAATCAATACTGATGTTGTGCTTCTTTATCGCTACTTCTAAAGCTGCCATCTTCTTGAAATATTTGGACTCATCATGACCATGTTTATCACAAAAGTTGCAATGTTTGTTAGTATTCTTACTTATATATTTTTCTCCTTTGTCACTAGTAGGAGCTAAAGCTGTCTGAGTAGGTTTGGGACCCTTATGTTGTTTGTTGTTGTAGCAACGATGTTGCTTCTTGGGATACTTCGGTTTATATTTTTGCTGGGCAACTAAGGCTTTGTTGGAGGGACCTACAATTTTGATCACTCCAAATTGTACAAGCTTATCTTCCTCTCGAATCAAAGAAGCACAAAATGACTCAAGATTGGGTTTTTCATAATCTTCTTCCCCTAGAGCCTCTCTCGTGGCATAAAAGGTAGATACAAACAAAGAACATGCACTACCTAGATTAGAAAGAATAAGATAGATGCAACGCTCTTCCTCCATATTTATATTACATTCTTCACATAAAATTCTGAGTGTTTTAAACCTAGATAGATAGTCTCCAAGGAAAGAAAAATCATTTGGACTCAAGGTCAGTATTTTATTTTCTAACTATTGTGCTCAAATAATATTGAGTTTACCAAACATAGATTCAATCATGTCCCAAGCTTCTTTGGGGTCATCAATATCTTGAAGGTGGTACCTTAAATCAGGAGAGATGGAAATTCTTATTAGTCCACATTCTTCATCATTCCTATTATCCCACTTGGCTTTCTTATCAACATCAGTGGGTTCTTTTTCCTTTCCCAAGGTAATCTGGTACAAGACTTTACATCTTAAGAAATCTTCCATATCAAATTTCCATTGGAAGTAGTTGTTGTTGGTAAGCAAGACAGTACTTGTAGAAGACATGTTAAATATGTAGATAATGTGGATTTAAAAACTGAAACTGATGATCTGGATGGAAAGAACTCGAAAAGTTATGCGGTTTAAAAAAAAACAGCACTAAAAACAGATTTTCGATGTTAGAGTTATGTCCTTTTAAAAAAAGGTACAATCTGTAACCAAATGACCACGTGATTGTGTAAGTTGCTTTATGAAGTGACCCACTTTTATAAAGAGAATTGGGGATCACTTTTACAATGAAGTTACTTTATAACAAAAAATTTGCATGCAAAATAAATAACTCTAAAATAAAATATTAAAGCTACTTATAGTGATTCACTTTTATACTTGAAGTGAAGTACACTTTACAATTTTAGCATGAACTTTTTCAAAAAAGGTAACAAAAGAGAGACTCGAACTCAATACCTCTTACTTAATAAGGTAGCTTTTAACCAAATGATCTAGCAAAACATATTGTAATATTCAGAAGGACGATTGGGGGTGTTGTTGTTGTTGTTTTTGTGGAAGACGGCCTTGGAGAGCGTGCTAAAAAAAAACTCTTTTCACACAAGAAAAAGTTTTTGCTTCTTGATGACAACAAGGGTTAGATATCGGTTAGCTTACCCAGAAGATACACCTTTTCCTATCTGTTTCTGATTTGCTGAGATCTCACAGGGCGTGGGGAAAAGAGCATACATAGATTTAAAAGAGTAGCAACCTAGAAATAAATAAAACAAAACCGAAATAAAACCAAAATACTACTCTACAAAAAAAATTTAAAATGCGTATTCAAGCTTTATACCTCTGGATCTGACTGTAATGGTCGTATCTTGGGCAAAAGGAAACCTTTTCGAGTGAAACAAAAAGTGTTCCTAAATGAAACGAGCGCTCCGGATGCAATGGAATAGTCCTATCATCCCAAAAATGTATGGAAATGATAGAAAGTGGAGATGAGGGAACTCAGCTTCAAGATCTCGATCTTCAACAATAGTGGGTCTTCAAACAAGCTCTAATACCATGCTAAAAAACACAGGTATTCCAACAGAGGATGAACACCTTCAGTAACCACTCACATAACCAGATCAAAGATCAACACATCGATTTTTTCACATGCTAAAACCCCTACGGGGAAACATCCACGGCCCCAGCCAACGTGGCTACTTGGAATAGTTTATTAATGCAAAGAAAAAGATTACAGAAGGATTTTACAAGAGAGCTTCTCACAATCGATCATCGGCAAATGACCCTCCATGCTCTTTAAATAGAGATCATGGACCAATTGGGTGTTAATCCATGGATCAACGGCTATTAAGATCAAGGAGAGTATGAACCATCAGATCACTCTATGTCGGGTACATATCGTGACCGTCGGATTTCCTAACTACAAATGCATACTAAAGAAACACACTTTTACCTAATGACATATTAGACCAAGTAGATATTAACTAACTCCTAAGTGTCTAAATATCCTAAGAATATCATCCCAATTGAAGGATGAATTTGTGTCAGTACAGTGTTACATTAAGTCCGTCATGGATAATGTGAACTTTGATGTATCTTTTTCCCTGTATAACCAACATAGAATTGCTAGAATATACCAGTACAACGTCCTCAGTGAACTTGTAACATCACGAACTTCAATTTTATTTTTTTTAAATTCTCATTGTCAAAAGTATTATCTCATAATGTTATAATCAATTCCTTCTGGTATAATTTCATTGGCAAAGGGTAAACCCCTTGGATTATAATTGTACAATTTTGTTTATCTAATCATCGTGATGTTGCCTATAATGACCCTAGTCGTTATGACAACATGCATCGCATAACAAGAGAAAATTATATATATTTTTTTTAAACGAGAAGGTAACAATGAAAAAGAGTCAACAACACAACTAAATGAAGAACACAACGTGCGCAATTCATGCATACATACCTAGCATACTAGCACATCACGCAGCTGGATGCAACATACGAAAATCAATTAGACCAAAATGAAAACGACTACCCGCCCATCCTACCCTGCAAGGTTAGGACCTCCAAGACACATAAGCAACACTCAAGCCCGGGGTCCCATCAATTTTGACGATTTAAGGTCTCAAGGTTGGCGACTGTTCTGAGGAACAAGGAGGTGTCTACTTCCTACCCATCACAAGAAAGACAAGCCTACTAAGCTAAGGACAATCATCATTCCAACCCAATGCAACCAGCCTCAACGACACATGTGGCATGACCCTTCAATGCAAGCGAGAGATAACAATCATTGATTCAACATTTGAATGGTGCACCACCAGGAAATCCAAACATTTATACATTACTTCAATCAACTTTCAATTTACAAGCACGCAAGATATCTGACATATGCAAGCTATCTAGCAATAACAAACTTGAGGCGCAATTCTATTTAAATTCTGAGCGCACCATTCAATCAATCATTCATTAAAATAAAATCCAAGTCATAAGAAAGGATGCACCTTCCACGGGACTTTAGGTAACCATGCATATATCATGTCAATGTAAACAACAATTGTGATTACTCAACATGACAATTTAAATAAAGAAATGACTAATGAAGCTACAACTTGTAATACATCCTTCCAACTTCTGCAATCATCGAGTTTATTCTCCATTAAGATTTTTTTTCATCATACACCATTATCTATCATAATACCAATCCTTCCCCATTCTTCCTAAATTACAACCCTTTCGTCATTATGAAGAATGAACACCAATTATATTAGAATAAATTAATATTATCCTATAAAAATATTCTTTTAACATAAGGAAATAACAACTAGTCAAGTCAAGTGAAGCTACTATCCTTTCAAGGATTAATCCTTCCCTACCATCTATCTGAAAAGTGCATCCTCTTAACATCAATGTAAAAGATTAAGGACAGCTTCTACATAATAAATTATCATTTAGAATGAACATAAAATAATTACACTAACATCATGATATTATCTAAAGTTTAGTAAAGTACCAACAACTATATTTTCAAATAACATCATTAGATTAATAAAACCATTAAAAAACAACGTTAGTACCCTATTAAATACCATTATAAGAAAACCATTCTAGTACGATATTATAAGACAGTTATAAAATCACTATAAAAGCCATTAAATCTCTACTTCCATCCCTATGTTTTTCCACTTAGTGACCTTATAACCAATAAAAAAATTTATTAAACAAAAGTATATCATACAGTCATGCACATGTTTCTAAATCCATGCATTGTTCTATCAATTAGAAACAATAAAAGGATATTATAACAGGCTGCCATTCCAAGGGTATTGATTTGGTATGTTCGACAAGAGTGTGGAGTTTGGCAAGTCATTATTCAATGGAGTGATCGGCTACAGTTAAATCTATCGAAGGGAAACTATAACATTCAATCATTCTACCTGTTCTTCGTTAATTCACGGCTCTAAAACAGTTAAGAAAAACACTTAAAAATTATGTTTCCATCATAATGCACAGTTGTAATCCACCTGGCGTTGTTCACAACCATAAATTTACTTTGTTGTTTATGGCATTGTTTTAAAACCGTCAACAAAACATTAAAACACACTGCCATAAAAAAATGAAACAGGGATAGCGAGTTAGTCGCTTGGCTTACACACCATTTTAAAACAGTAAATCAGGGAATAAAGTTAAACTAGAAATAAACATGATTCGATTCGATTAGTTTTTTTCGAAAAAAACACAAAGAGCCTTCAACGCAGAATATGTTCCTGCTGGGCACACTTAAAATTTCAAGGATATAAAAGAGGTGTCAGTTTTGATGTTGAAGTAAGGAAAAATGTCTTGATTGTAGAGCCATTGCATATCAAGCATATAATCTTGTTTCTTTTACTAAAGGATTTTTTTTGCAACATATAAATATAAGACTAAGGAATCTTCCTGAAAACATTAATAGCTAAGTGGTTTGCCGCCCATGGAAATATTACTTAAAAGTTTGTGCCCTTGAGAGAAATGGTAGGGAATGAAAGTTTAATATGCATTAGATAAAGCATGAAAGTAAATCACAGGGAAGAATAGAACATGGACCTTTATCGAATGATTTTATGGTTTGTCTTACCAAATCTCAGCATTAGAATGTTCAAGCTTTCCACTTGTCCGAAACGGATTTTCACCAAACAAAAGAATAATTAAATATTTAGACTGGTAGATTAGAAATATTACAGTGGCCATGAATATCATGATTTTTGGGATAAAAAGAACGAATCTTAGAGTAAGAAAACGAGGGGAAAACGATGTCGATTTTGGAATTTGTAGACTTGGAGTCACCGATGTCTTTATTCTGTTTTCGATTTTAGCATCCATCCGTGGTGATTTTTTGATGGATTGCAAGAAGTAAGGGCTATACAGTATCCAAGCAATGAAAATATCTAATTTAAAAAAATCGATAACATAATTCTGGGCATCCCTCCTTCCACTAAGGATCGTATCAGTTATAAAAACAATAAACATAAATTATTGGTCAACTAAATTCATGATTTTTATAACCATTGAATACCGATATATATATATATATATATATATATATATATATATATATACCAGAGAGTGACAGTTCACCGAAATTTCAATCATCACCGTAAATGTATCTATCGTTGTGAAACAAATTATTATTGTAGCAGCGAAATATCAGTGTAAACGGAATGAAAATTATTCATGTGCATGAGAATTATCCACCACCGCTCAGCAATTCACTAAAAAATCATAGTATTCGCTCAACAGATGCTAAAAAAAAATCACTGTAAATCGCTCCACAACATTACTGTAATTCGCTCAACAAAAAAACTGAAAATCGTTCAACAAACACACTATAAATCGCTCATCAAATCACTGTACTCAACAAGATGATTGTAAATCGCTCAACAAAATCACTATAAATCGCTAGTGAAGGGATGGGTTACAAAGCAAATGAGTTTTAAGAGCCCAACTCGACTACAACTAGCATTCTAAGACCACAATAGGAATTGAAACTTAAATAAAGCTTAGATTTAAAACATTACTATGAACAGATAAAATAGAGTCAACTGGAAATGCATTAGTTGCTTCATCATCATTATAATCTCATACATAGGAAAATTTTAACTGAAATATAACAAAATTTAAATACACGTACCGAATCGGAAGGCGATGATCCCGTCGATGTTGTCCTACGCATTCGCTCCGTCCAGATCCTGCTTGTCGATCGATGAGACCTCATCGGTACCTCCCATCCAACGCTAGGGGCACTCTTATTCCCCTGGGTCCCCACGAGCTGCAAAGAGGCCACGCACACAATACTAGAGAACGCTATCTCTCGGTTTGTCTCGCTTACCCGAGCTGGGTATCCCAACTCCCACAAGAGAAAATCAGTCAAGATAAAATTTTGGGAGCCTAACGTTACAGAAGCCAGATGTGATCCATACTCCTCCTCTACCATTCTTTTTATATAGTTTTCAAGTGATTAGTTTCCCAAACCCTCATTATATTCCTTTTTCATTTATTTAATTACAAAAAACCTCCCCCGTACACATGTCACTCGATCCCCTAGTTGCACCAGAAAAACAAATTATTAATTACTTAAATTTTCCTATTTCCCTCACCCACCTAAAAGATTTCCTAAAAACGTTCTTCGGTGTCCCACTATTCCCTTACAATTCTTAAATGACTTATGCCTTACTTAAATACTAGCTGAGTTCATAAATAGAAAGTTCCAAAGGCTAGATTCCTTACTATGTTAGGCATTCCTCTTTTTCTTTAAGTTTCCCCTTTTCTTTAAGTTTCCMTTTTTTTTAAGTTTCCATTTTTTATAACTAAGTTCAGAATTAGCAGGTTTAGACAAAAACAACCAGTTACCCCTTTTATTAATTAAACCTTTATTAAAATTTCTACTTTAATTATTAATGCTTGAATTTCTTTACCCCCTTCTTGTTACATGTATAATTACTTTTTTTGTTCAAAGGTTCTACATAGACCTAGGTTTTAAATTCACTAGTCTTGGCTACCATTCTTAAGTGAAAAATTGTTATTAAAATTTACTCATCACATCATTCATTTTTAAGGTCGACTAGGTCCTAAGTATGCATAGTTTTCTAGGCGCTAGGTTTATTAACTTACCATGGTTAACATCGTGACGTGCCCTTCAGGATGCACTACATGCTCCAAGGGTTTCACTCGCCGCTTTATGTTTATTTGCATGAAGTGCCCTTCAAAATGCACTACATTCTCTAAGGGTCCCACTCGCCTCTTGACTGATTTTGGTAGACATCAAACCCCTTGAATCAATACTCCGTCAGGTGATCTCATGAGAGACTAAGGGCCTCTAAGGAATAAGGACCCTCCCTTATTGCAGCCACTCTCCCAGGCCTTCTTTGGATGCATCAGTGCATACCAAGAAGTCTGCATCCATCTCTGGGACCTTTAGTATCAACGTTGCCGTCAACATCTCCTTGAGCCTCCGAAAATCTTTCGCGCATTTCTCAGTCCAAATAAACTTCTTGTTTTTCATTTGCAATTTTGTAATTGGATTTTCTATCTTTGAAAAACCTTCGACGAACCATCGATAGTATCCCACTAAACCCATGAAGATACTCACTTCTGGGACATTCATCGACGCAGGCCATTCCATAATAGCCTCGACCTTTGTTGGATCCACAGCAATACCTTCATCGAAGATGACATGCCCTAAGTAATGAATCTTCGATTGATAAAACAAGCATTTGGATAGCTTCCCATACAATTTGTTCTCTCGTAGACACTATAGTACCATGCAAAACTACTCATCATGCTCCTCCATCGTCCGAGAGTAAATCAAAATATCGTCTATGAATACTTGGAGGAACTTGTCCAAGTATTCACGGAACAACCCGTTCATCAAACTTATAAATACCCCTGGGGCGTTCGCCAGTCCAAACGGTAAAATAGTAAACTCGTAATTTCCAAACCTCATATTAAAGGCGATCTTAGGGATGTCATCCTCCTTGATCCATAACTAGTGATACCCTGATCTCAAGTCAATGTTTGAAAACATTGTCGCTCCTTTCATCTGATCAAACAGATCATCAATCCTTAGCAACAGATATTTATTCTTGATCGTTGCCTTGTTCAATTGATGGTAGTAAATGAAGATTCTCCATGACCCATCCTTTTTCTGTATTAAAATAACAGTTGCACCCCATGGTAACACATTTGGATGTATAATTCCTAGGTCCAGCAACTCCTTCAGTTACATTTTGAACTACTGTAACTCTAGAGTCGACATCTGATAAAGAGTTCTTGCTATCGGTTCAGTTCCTAGTTTTAGGTTGATGGTAAATTCCAATTCTCTCTCTGGTGGCATCCCATGTAACTTCTCAAGGAAGACGTCCATAAACTCTCGCACCATCGAAAGGTTTTCTATACCTTCTGCTACTCCCTTCTCGTTTAACGCAAGGATTGCATAAATATTACATCCCTTATGCATGCTCTTCTGTAGATACAAGGAAGAGATGAACCTCAGGAAGATTCCCTGGTTCTAACCTACAATCACGCGTCTTTTTCCCTCGTCATCGAGCAAGCTCAATCATTTCGTCTTATAGTTGAGTATCATCTCATGCAATTCCAACCAGTCCATACCGATCACGTCATCATAAGACCCTAAAATTGTGACGTATAGATTGCCCCTTGTGAAAAACTCTCCTAGGTTAAGGCTACAACCCATAACCTTCCCTCCAAACTTTTGTTTGGATCCCGAAGCCATTTCTATAAAGATAACCTCGTCCTATTCTACTACCTTTACCTTAATTATTTTTAGCATTTCACCAAAAATAAAACTCTTTGTAGCACCTGGGTCTATCAAAATACTAAGTGTCTGGTTAGCGACGGTACCTGATGTTTCGAGTATAGTTGACTGGTGCTCTACCTAGAAATTATTCATTGCTACATGAATCTAATGGACCTTGCCCAAATCTCCCATGGTAGTGGGTACGACTAATCCTGATGTTCTGGTTCTCTCAACTGGGAATTCATGTTGGTAATGTGGCTCTCCACATGTCCAACACCCTTTCTTTGATCCAATACTCTTGGTACCTGAAGTAGAAGCTGACGGCCCACTGGCCTGGAACCTTGGTCTATTCTGTTGAGCAAGCCTAAACTATTGCTCATTCGGTCGATGTTGTTGCTGGTATTGTGGTCCTATGTAAGGAGTTCATTGTTGAGGTGTTAGTTGTCATGGCGTAGTGTATGTGGATCCTCTCTGAGTGCCTCAAAATCCTATTGAATGTCCAACCGGTGTCCGATGTTGTAGTGCACCAGATGACACCTGTCCTGAGGGTCTCGTTGGATTCCTGCTCTGACACCCGCTGATAAGATCCTCCTTTGTTATGAGGGTCTTCTGAAAAACACCGTGCAAGGTTTGAGGCATCAAAATCATCACTTTTGCATGAATGTTGACATTAAGGCCAAACACGAACTTGTTGACCTTAATTTTCTCAATATTCAGGTGCGAAGCATATCGAAGCAGCTTCATGAAATGGGCCTTGTACTCGAGAACCGTACTACCACCCTATCACAAAGTGTTGAACTCATTGACTTGACTCTCAATGAATTCCTCAGATAGATACCTCTCCCGGAACCATTCCTCGAATAGTTCCCATGACACATCTTCGACGACCATGTTCAATTGCGGTAGGAGCATCTTCCACCATAGAAGAGAACTCCCCTTTAATTGAAATACCTCCATGCATACCTTCATGTTGGAGGTATAGTTGTGAAGTGAAAATCACATCGCCATATTCTCCAACCATTCCGCGGTGGCTGTGTCGTTTGGGGCACCAAAGAACTTGGGAAATTTGACCTTCTCGAGTTCACGGTGAATGCTACCAATACCAATCGAAGCACGTGGTGGACCCTCGGGAGGTGAAGGCACCCTGGCCTCATCTCTATCCAAATGGTTCATCAGTGCTAAGACATCCTCTGAAAGGACCTTATCAGCCTAACCACATCACCCACAACTATTTTTTCCTTCCTGACAACATGTTTGTCTCCCTGGGGGTTAAGACCCCTCAGGCGTGGCTTCTACTGGGGGTGTCACGCCTCCTCCCTTAGCACCCCGTCGTTTACCTCTGTGGCATCCTCTAACCATGATTTCCTGCATGAATACACATCAATTTAATTAGTGACATTATAATCAAATATCTAATCAAGGAAACTCTAGTGATCCCAAGTCGCGAATCGAACTAGCTCTGATACCATATGTAATGACCACAGTCATTACGACAACATATGTCGCATAACAATAGTTTTTTTTCTTTTTTTAAACAGGAAGGTAACAACGACAAACCGTCAACAATGCAACTCGATGACAAACATAATGCACGCAATTCAGGCAACAGATAAACATAACAACCTAGCATACTAGCACATCTTGCAGTTGGATGAAACATACAAAAATCAATCAGACCAAAATGAAAATGACTACCTGCCCATCCTACCATGTAAGGTTAGGACCTCCAGGACACATAAGAAATTCTCAAGCCCAGGTTCCCATCGATTTTGACCATTTAAGGTCTCAAGGCTAGCTATTGTTCTGAGTTACAAGGAGGTTTCTACTTCTCTCCCATCGCAAGCAAGACAAACCTATTAAGCTAAGGACAATCATCAGTCCAACCCAACAGAACTAGCCTCAATGGCACACGTGGCATGACCCTTCAATGCGAGCGAGAAATGACAATCATTGATTCAACATTTGAATGATGCACCGCCAGGAAATCCAAACATTTAGAAATTACTTCAATCGACCTTTAATTTACAAGCATGCAAGATATCTGACATACACAATCTATCTAACAATAACCAACTTGAGGCACAACTCTATTTCAATTTTGGGCACGCCATTCAATAAATCATTCATTAAAATAAAATCTTAGTCATAAGAAAGGATGCACCTTCTACGGGACTTTAGGTAATCATGCATACATCATGTCAATGTAAACAACAACTGTGATTACTCAAATTGACAGTTTAAATAAAGAAATGACTAATGAAGCTACAACTTGTAATACATCCTTCCAACTTCTGCAAATCATCGAGTTTATTCTCCGTTAAGATTTTTTTCCATCATACACCATTATCTATTATAATACCAAGCCTTCCCCATTCTTCCTAAATTATGACCCTTTCGTCATTATGAAGAATGAACACCAATTATATTAGAATAAATTAATATTATCCTATAAAAATATTATTTTAACATAAGACAATAACAACTAGTCAAGTCAAGTGAAGATATTATCCTTTCAAGGATTAATCCTTCCCTGCGATCTATCTGAAAAGTACATCCTCCTAAAATTAGTGTAGAAGATTAAGGACAACTTCTACATAATAAATTATCGTTTAGAATAAACATAAAAGAATTACACTAACATCTTGATATTATCTAAAGTTTAGGCAAGGACCATCGACTATCTTTTCAAATAACATCATTAGATTAATAAAACCATTAAAAAACAATGTTAGTACCCTATTAAATACCATTATAAGAAAACCATGTTAGTACCCTATTATAAGACAGTTATAAAATCACTATAAAA
>ML791078.1:178460-194994 GCA_009831015.1 Picea engelmannii | reverse complement strand
ATGGTAAGATGACCTGAAAATAACATACCTTAGAACACATCACCAAAAGACTTCATCCTCCCTTGAAATCTGGCCTTCTTTACTTCTTATTTCCTCTGAAATTTGACTTGTATCACATGAATGTATAATTATGTTTATTTATACCGTTTATGCCACTTCCTTTTAACATTAGGGCTGACCTGACACTTTCTTATTTTGTAATTATTTTCTTTAATTATCTTTAGGGCCTACATGTACTTCCTTCTTCAATTCACTTTGTCATCTTCAAAAATGCATTTCTCCTCAACCATGAGGATCCATGTGATGTGTCACATACCACCAGAAACAACATGATGTATACTATTCATCCATGGGTGTTGTATATGCATGTGCATTTTCCTTCATGTCCAAATACCTTCATCAATCTTGCGGTCCAAAACCCATGACTAGGGTTGACATCAATGACAACAACCAATCTTCCAACAAAAACTTCCCAGAAACTTGTGCTAGGAAAATTGTTATGATTAAGTGCTAAAAGTGTGTGTTATTGCTTTAGAGAAATACTTTTTTTTTAAGTGGTTTGTTGTTGTCACAGCTATTAAATTGTTGTTGTTATAAACACTTTGAAAAAATATTTTTTAAGTTATTTATTGACTTGTATTTATCTTGAAAATTGTGAGTGACAAAGCATTATCAAGTTTGCAAGACCATTGTATCTTTACCTTGTCATCATAACTTGCAATATTCAAGATACATTGTTGTTTCGGGAGAACATAATTTGGTTAAGAAGTCATTGATTATAATTGTTGCTACTAATGTTTGATGTTTCATTGGTAAAGGGTAGGTACAAACACACTTTCACTTTCCCTTGTCCCTTTAAACTTTATCCAAGTGACTTCTTTTGTTGATTGACCTAGAGAGAGGGGTGGGTTTTCACCATGTTTTTTTTCCCTTCATCAACCAACTAGGTCCTGGGATGTGTCCCTTGGAATGAAGTTTTCCTCCTCCTAAAGAGAAAGAGGTACCCTATTGGGGTGACAGTGATAGGGTTACCTCAGTGTTACGTCAATCTAATCCTACTTGCCTTTAGGCTTTGGGAAAGTATAGATTGCCCCATAAAACTTGGTAAAAAACCTAAATACATTGTAAAAAACTTAAATTACAGTAAACACCATGAAAACACTTGCCTTCCCACTCACCTAGTAATAGTTGGGTCCACCCACCTCATAAATACTTGGTAAAAAACCTAAATATACTTTGTAAAAAACTTAAATGACAGTAAAAACTTAAACTTAAAGAAGGGCATTAATAATAACATCTATCATTATTATGGTAATCAAGAAGTGACATGTTTTGTCTTGCAAGGAAGTTAATTCTTGAAATCACAGCCTTTTATCAATTATGATGATAATCTTGTCCATTAAAATCTCATATATAATTAAGTATCAAATTGGTGTATAAAATTGTTTGTTAGTGGGACAAGGAACCCTCTCAAAAGGAAACAGGTTATTAGATCAAGAAAAGGAAATCAAAAAATTGCAAAGATGAAAATAAAAAGAGTTTTCGCTGGGACAAACCAAAACAATTTTCTCTTTCATTAAACCAAAACATCCTACATCTACTTTTTAGTCTTTGATGATGATGAAGTGTTTTACTCTCTATTCTCCCATAGTCTGTACTTAAGGCTATAAAGTGTAGAGTCTAGGCATCCCAAAGTGAGTGAGTGATAAAAAGGGAAAGAACAAACTTCAGGGAAGGGAGCTATGGCTGATTTATGAGTTGTCTTTGTCTAGCTTCCAAATGTTCCTGGATGATGATATCCCGTTCAATGGCTGCCCTTGAACATTCGAGCTCTACCCGGGTGATGGCAGTCTTAAGTGTAGTACCGAAGAGATTCAAAGCGATGCTGGTTTGATTTGATAGGCTAGGTTCAATGTTGGTTTGTCTTACAATGGGTACAATCATGGAGGAATAGAGCTTTAAAGGGGGTTGATGTTTTAAAATGCTATTTCAATTTTAGATTATATAAGAGATATTTCTCAAATCCGAATTAATAGTATAACAAATCCAAAGGCCTTTTCCCGTAACTGAGTTAACTTTGAAAAATCAAGCATGAAACGTAAGAAAACATTAAGTTGTCAACAATGCAAGGCTCCAATCAAGGGAGAATCTCACCCTGTAATAGAAGAAGAAAATAGACAAGAAAACACTTTGAAAAAGCATAAAATATAGAGATCTAAGTAACTCACAGGTCTTGTACCTGCTGATAGCTGATACAGAGGAAAAACTGCAAATGATTAGAAGACTATACAGTTGATCACCACAGTAGAAGTTGTACTAAATTGCAACTAAGAATTCATCAAAGATATATATGAGAAAGGAAAATGGACATGAGATAACAAAGAATAACACATAACTCAGTCTTCACGGAATTTGGAGTCTTTGCATTGCTTTCCATTAATTATGCCATCGGAAATACATCTATTACAGTTGGCCAAAAAAGAAAAAGCCCCCTTCTTCTCTTTTCAAAATGTATATTTAAACAAACTTCTAAACATTTTGAATTCCAATCGTTCTAGAAGCTTGTCATTTACAAATGAAAAATTGAAGTATTTCATTTCCTCGTCTTTTGTCTTCATTCATACAGGCAGAGCGCCTTCCTTTCTTTTCTGCTCTAGCTCTAGAAATAGAATGGAGTAACATCTGTCATCATTTAACACCAGAAGCCTGCCCTTTCACCTTCCCAATGCAATTGACACACCTTTCAATCAACTGGGCTATCAACTTGGAAGGTTATGCTTGGTTGTTTTCCTCAAAGGTGTAACAATTCTTTGCCAACTATGGCAATCTTTTTCCCACTTGTTAGTCTTCCATGACGATAGACCATAATTGTAACCTTAGCTTTACTAGCCATTTTTCCACTTGCACAATATCAACCTGACTTATCTGGGATATTTCAGCTTGCTCCTTTTCCACATTTTCCTTGATATCTAGCAGGTGTTTAGATATGTTGATTTTTCCCAGTGTCCCAACACTGCCTTCCTTATCATTGTCTAAAAAACTTTTATTTATCAAGGCACATGTTTCTTCACAAAAATTCCTCATCTCTTTATCTCTTTCCCTGCTCTGTGATATATAGTAAGATATTCCCTCTGGTTTGTTTTAGGATGGATAATTTGGAGCTACTGACCATCTATTCTTTCGTTGTCGCTATAATAGCCTCCTCGAAAGCAACCCGAGCTGCCCAATCTTCTCTTTCTCTTAAAGAGATATCTTTTAGCACTTGATCTATCATCTGAAAGTGATTCTGAATGGTTTCCACTTTAGCAAGCAAGTTCTGTTGAGCTACTAATACCTTATGTCAGATTTCAGTGGCTTGGGATTGGAATATATTTATGTCTAAGATTTGGTTTTTGGCAACATCCGATTTCAACTGTAACTGTATTATTTGTTGCTCCTGCTGGCTTACATGCATTTGGCTTATTTTCACCAATTGGCACATCTGCTCAAGGTTGGATCTAAGCTTCTCAATCTCCTGCAGATTGGCTATTCTGGCTTGCTCGAGGCTTTTGCTCACCTCATCCCTGGAATTTACTTCCGCCGTAGCCACCTTAGCTTCCAACTTACCGATCTAGAGGTTCTTTCGTTTCAACTGTGCCTTCAAAGTTCCAACTGAATACTGGTTGGCTATAGCATAAGCCTCCAGTGTTCCTACTATCTCGTCGATGAATTCTTCCTCTTCTCTGACCTTTCCTTTTGTCAGGATTTTAAATTTTTTAGCCACTGCGCCTGCTTTTTGATACGATTCTTGCTTCACCATGGCCTTCATTTTCTTATTGAAGAAAAATTCATTAGGAGGTAACTCTTCTACAAAAATGGTCATTATTTATTTATTGAAAATCCATCTCGCATCGGGGTTCCCCTTTGTGAATTGTAAGGGTGTGATAGAAGCAATGGGACTGTTGATTTCCTTGGATGATTGTTTCAGGATAGCATCCATGGCTATCTTACTTTATATGAGCGATATTGAGTCACCCACCCCTTGCAAGGGTATCTCTTCTTGACTTTGGACCTGCTGGCCCGACATACCCTTTTCTGGGTTTCCTTCCTGTTGATCGGGGATTTCGACTGGTCGTTCTGAGGTCCCAACTTCCCCTATTTTCTCCTGGTTTTCCTCTTTGTCAAGAATTGAGTCCTTTGAGCCTTTGGCTTCCATTTTATATGTATCCAGAAGCTTTAGGGTTTTGCCTTGTAAAACCTAGGGGAGGCAACTCCACCGATGCTCCTGGAATTTAAAGAAATCGACCATATCTTTGGGCGACAGGGCTTGAATCTGACTTAGGACTTTAGAGTAGGACCTCGCACCCCGGAAGATTTCATCATGAGGCAAATCCTCTTGTTCATATTTCTTCAGGCCACAAATCTCCATGTGATTACTCACAACCTTATTAGGGTCATGCTTCTTAAAATCAATGTCCACCAATTTCATTTCCTCCAAAGCCGTAGCCTCAACTCTGGCATGGCCAAAATATAATAAAGAATATGTACCAATGTGAATGGGAAAGGGTGACCATACCTTTTTTGATACTCCTTTGAGCTCTTTGCTTATATCGTCGAGCACAGTTTGCTTGGTGATCGCACAACACACTAGCTTATCTGGAAAGAATAGCGGTAGAGTGTATGGGGGAACATAGGTGCCAAAAACCTCGATGTATGAAAATTCTTCTTCTATATACCAATCTTCCACGATACTCAGGTTGGCCGTGATGTTATCCGAAATCCTGGGAGGCAGATGGCCAAAGATGGAGACATGCACTGGTACCATTACCCAATTGAAGATCTCGTAGACAAATTCTTTGGCTTTATCCTCCCAAAGTTTCGAGTAGTATACATGAATAGGCTATGTATTAGATGGAGCCCAGCTCCAAATCATTAGTGGGAAATGTGTCATGAAGAAAATAGTGTCCATGATGTAATCAGACATAAAGAACGAAGCCTCTTTCCTACTCACCCTCTGCACTCTATATTCAGTAATTCGACTGGTCAGACTGTCAGACAACAATTTGGCCTAGTCAAAAGAGAAACCCTCAACAACTGTATGAATAAGTGGTACCCATGGGAGGAAAAAGTGAGGAATGTCCTCCTTCCCATATAGCCTATAGGCCATCATCGCTATATACTTGAATTGCGGCTCTAAGGAGGAGATTGAATAAATTCCATTAGTATCAGTCCTAAATTTTGCGAGGTGCGAAACCCAATCTTTGATCAGATCGGATAAATTTTTTCCATACTGCTCACATTCTTTCTTCTTTAAATCCTCTAGAAATTCAACATTGTGAGTAAGGTTCGGTGTGGGTGACATATTATAGATTGCCTCTAAATGCTCTGGACCTCTGAAAGTCCCAATTGCCACCCTCTGTTCGCTGATAATCATCCTAGTCAGGATGTCCACATGGTCCAGTGCCCATCTGATCATAACATAATAGGGAAGAAGTCGTGGCCTTGCCACTATTTTTTGCATCTCTTCTTGAGCGACGATTTTGTATTTGGTGGACAAGTCATCCTTCTCATTACCAGTAGAATCATCTGAACAGTTTATCGACTCGGATTGTAGAACATTGGAAACATGTGTCCATGTTTTGACAGTATTAATACTTCAGGGCAAGGTATCAGAGACAACATATGAACCTTAAACTGAACTCTCGATAGCTTCCTTGGGCACTGTTCATGGAGCCATGATAGAGAACCTTGAAATTATATCCCCTGTCGGAAATATTGAAAACACAGACATAAGTTATCTTGGTGAAATGGATCTGCGCACAATAGAAATGAAAATTAAAATAATGAAAGAAACCCCTTTGTCTTGATCATTTAAGCTTGTGTGAGTCCTTGCTGACAGAATGGTCAAATTGTTTAACATAAATATTTATAATTAAAACAAGATCTTACTATCCATCACCTCACTGAAATTCAAATAAATGCCATAAATGCTTGACGATTTGTGACATGGAAAAACACAGAAACATTCAAAACTTCATCTATAAACTGTGTGTGTTAAGGGTTGTTTAAGGAGTTAATTAATCTAGTTTAGTTCCTTTAATTACGTGCGCTTTAGTCACTATTCCATTTTTCGACGTTCGTCGTATCAGATGATTTCACTCCTAGTCTTTGAACCCTAAAAACCCGAAATCTCGATGGTGCGATTTAGTTGATTGTCTATGATTTGACTTAAGCCTTTAATTAATCCACACTTAATTAATGAGTATCGCAACTTCATGGATCAGATTGAAAAAGGTGCTACTTTTTAGGGAAGCAATCACTGAGTCGCGAAATCATGATAATGATTAACTAAGGTTTAAAGTGATTTAGTCTTTATAATAACCTGAGTAACTTTAAAACAACTTTGCGACTTGCATGTTGGAGGTTTGAAAAGTGTTCAACATGTAACTCTCGAGAGTGAGAGTACCAGGTAATAAAAGGTGATAATCCGTGCTTAGTCATTCAGTAATGGTGATTAGAACTAAAAGAGTTTTCACCATTTCGCGTGTCAGGATATTGCGGCTTTAGTGGGTAGAATCATGAAATAAATGAAGTCCCAAAATCTAGCTTTTTAGGATTAAGTATAACATTTCACCTATTTAGAGAAAGGGAGGCTCCAACATAGGATCCAACTAGGGATATCGTCTCCTTGCGGGATGAGAAGAACAACATACCAAGTGCCTGTATTGGGTAAATGGAGTCATTAGTTTGCTTTTGTGAAACTTGTTTGGAAAGAGGATACAAAGGGAACTTTGAGGTTTCATCTTTATTTCTGGAAAGATTTCAAAACTCGGCACACTTTCTAAACTCAACTGCAGTCCTTTCAGTAACTTTCCCTTTCTCGAGATTGAATTCAGGTCTACTTAAGACGGTCCAAAAAATCTTAGGAAATTCAACAGGTCCTGTAGGTTTTAGATTGCATCAAAATGAAGTAAATTCCATGCTTTTAATCAGGGAGACCTACATGAACTTGGGTTGTGGATCCAGTTTCGAAAAACCTAATTACAAGAGTATAGTATAATTTATGTATGACAACCTTACAGATATATTAGATATTGCTTCACTATCAGCGAGTCTGTTCAGTACCCCGGTGAAGTTATCCGGTTCCCTTTATTTAATTTCCTTTCACCACTCCAAACTGTAATTTTGCATTTAAATGCTGAGATGAGGGCAGTCATTTTATGAATTTCCTTTCATCATCTCTTTGGATTAGATGGGGGCAATCAATTATGAATTTCCTTTCACCATCTGTCTTATATTTTATTTTTGGAATATGAAGTGGGGGAAATCAATTGGTATAAAGTATACCAGGGGTGATATCTGTGTAATATTTGCAACAGAGGCCTGTCAACTTGCTTTGACTACTCTAGACCAACTTTCTCTTGACCTTCAAAACATCTCAGTCTGCAGGAAATTATGGAAGAATTTATTTCCAGGGGTCTTCCTTTGAGCAACAATTAATCATTTCAAACCTGTTAAAAGACCTAAGAGAGTGAGAATCAACCTATGCATAACTTTGTTTAGTATGAGACCGAGGAGTCGTGAAGGCTAGCTTATTTTCTAAGATTCGTTTGCCAGTTTCTAGAGCTAAAGCGTAACTTCTTCTTTCTCTGTGGAGGGCATGGGAAGGTGTCGGAGCTTAAGGAGAGAAGACCAAGGACGGAAAAAGGAAGACAAAGAAGGATTTGGATTTCAAAAAACCCATATGTTAACATGCAATCCTGACTCTTGGATCTTGTTTCTTTGGATACGCTTTACTTCCTTTGTTTATTTTAATTATTTTTTATCTTATTAGGGTGAGACCTTTTAGAATGCACAGTAAAAAGTTGTTCTTTTAATGACATGTCAGGTGAATATATCATACTCGTGAGACCATTGCTACGTTTAAGTGATATTCATTTGAAACCCAGATACTTCAGAAATTCATACCTTTGCCTTACCATTTCGTTCTCTTCTTAAAAAATTATTGTTATTATTATTATTATTTTGTCACCTGTTTCGGGTGAATCGATCTCCTGATACATGACCGTCTGTTTTCTCCTTTTGTTGTTTGGGCTATAAGCTGGAATCCTGTAAGAAACAAAGTCATGAAGAGTATCAGGTCTTCAATATTTATGGGATTCGATGTGTTGAAAATTTCATATCTCTAGTTCTAGGAAATCACTGACCTGTTTTATTTGCGATGAAAGTGAACTTACTTAAAATCTATAAAAACCAGAAAACACAAAACTGTATATACATTGGAGATTTGGAACTCATTTATTGCATATAGTGCTTTAAATAACAGCCGTTGACAGGGGTGTTGAGGATTTTACCATCCAAATTCTCTAACATAAATGAATTCTTCCCTTTAGAAGCTGAGACTTTGAACGATCCATACCCTAGCATCCCATTTCAAAACCAAATCTTCGGGGAGGAAATCCCTGTTTTTGGCCTTATTATCGAACAACGCTCTCATGTTGTCCTGGTATTTCTACAGCCTTTTGTCCACTTCAGCCCTGTGTTGTTGAACTTCAATCAGCTGATATATTCTCCTTGTGACATGGTTTGGTTCTTCTTTCTCATCTTTCCAGAGCTTCATTACAGGAAGCGCTAGATTTATAGGAAATACCACATTAGTCCCGTATACCATTTGGAAAGGCGAAGTACCAATAGATTTCTTTGTACCTATCTGATTTTCCCACAAAGCGTACTTGAGATGCACATGCCAAGATTTTTTGTTTTCATTCAACACTTTCTTAATTATGGTAATTAAAATTTTATTTGATGATTCGTCTAACCCATTTCCTTGAGGGTAATATGCGATGGAGTGGCCCAATATGATGTTATATTTTTGGCAGAAACTAACCATTTCCATAGACTTGAACGCCTGGGAATTTTCCATGATTATCTTTCGAGGACAGTCGAATCTAGACAATATGTTCTCTTCCAGGAAATCTGTTACCACTGAATCGGTCACCTTTCTATTCGGAATTGCCTCCACCCATTTGGTGAAGTAATCTGTAGAAGTGAGGATCCATTTGTGTTGAGCGCTGGAATGCGGGTTGATTTCGGCTATAAAATCTAACCCCCATTATTGAAACGGGGCTTCGGTTTTGACAGGAACCAGAGGTAGCACTGGAAGCTTCTATTTTCCCACGAACAACTGGAAAGGGTTATAGGCTCTGAATTTGGTGTTGACATCTGAGAAAATTTTAGGCCAATAATATCCTGCCCTCAGGATTTTATAAGCTGTTGCCCTCCAGGTGTGATGGCCTTTGCATACTCCTTCGTGAAATTCATTTATGACCCTCTATGTTTCTGATTCTACTAAACAAACCAGTAGGAAGCCTAATGGGTCCTTCCAATACAATTGGCTTTCGGATATACAATACTTCACAGCATGCAGCTTCGGTGTCCTAGCTTTAGCCGGAGATAGATCGCTAGGGAATTTCAGGATTAGTAGGTAAGACACTATGTCTTTATACCAGTCCGATAAGGAAAAATTCTTTTTGATTCTGGTTGTATCTATTTGGTCATCGAGCTCATTTACTTCCCCACATCCTTCATATCCCCGCAGGTTATTCATTCTGAGTGCTCTGAAATCTGATTAAGCTAAGAGCTTAGCCAAACCATGTCCTTTTACTAGTTTCGTCGGTTTCACCTCTAGATTGAATTCTTGAATTTTAATAAGCCACCTACCCCTCTTCCCATCGCTGTCAGGATGAACCAATATATCTTTTACAGAACTGGTGGGCACGTATGCAATTACCTTGGAATGTAACACATAGGTTCTAAAAGCCTTCAGTGCCTTCACCATAGCATACGCTTGATTTTCCATTATATCATATCTCAGTTCAACATCTCTAAGACTTTTACTAAAAAAAGCTATTGGTTGCTCGAAACCTTCTTCATTCTTCTAGAGGAGTACTGCCGCCACTGTGTGTTTGGAGGCAAACGAGAAAATCAGGAAATCTTTCAGATAATCAGGGCTTGCCAGTACGGGCGCTTCGCTGATAACTTTCTTGATGCATGCAAACGACGCTTTAGCTTCCACTGTCCATTTCAATTTGTTGTTCTTCTTTATCATATCTGTGATCAATTTCACAATTTCAGCAAAGTTTGGGATAAATCTTCTCAAAAAAATTATTTTTCCTAAAAATGTCTCAATCTCTTTTACATTTCTAGGAATATTTATGGTGTCTATAGATTCTACCCTTTTAGGGTCGATTTTAATTCCGTCTCGAGACAAAATGTGGCCCAAGAGTTTACCTTCTTGCATCGCAAAGTGAGACTTCTTGGGGTTTAAAGACAAACCAATTTTTCGGCATTTTTCGAACGTTTCCTTTAGATGTATCAGATGGTCTTCATCGAATTTAGAAAAAATAGTTAGATAGTCAAGGTAGATAACCACGAATTTATCTCTCTCACCGACGAAAGTGATATCCATAGTGCGCTAGAAGGTATCACCTGCATTCATCAGACCATAAGGCATTTTGTCATACATAAATCTTCCCCAAGGGGTGGTGAAAGTTGTTTTTTTTTTATCATGCTCATTGACAACAATTTGATTGTAACTGGAAAACCCATCAATCATCGACATCCTATTTGCCCCAACTAATTTTTCCAAAACATGATCCATTTTGGGTAGAGGATAATTTTCTTTGAGAGAGGACTTGTTTAGATTTCTAAAGTCTACACACAGTCTGATCTCCCCACTCTTCTTCCTAACCGGGACTAGGTTCACCACCTAGTCAGAGTACCTGAGAGGTACGATTATTTTTTGCATCTAAAATATTTTTCACTTCTTTTTCAACCATAGGCAGTAAAATGGGGTTGATTTCTCTGAGTTTCTATCTGAAGGGTTTAACACCAGGTTTCAAAGGTATCTTGTGCTCGATCACAAAGGTGTCATAGGTTCTGAGCTCATTGTAAGACCATGCAAAAACATCATTATACTATCCAAGTAAGTCTGTATATTTTCTTTTTATCTCAGGAGGAAGGTACTTTGGTAGTTTCACTATCCTAGGTTCTTTAGCAGTGCCTACATCATAGTCTTCGACCTCCTCTGGTTGAGGTTGTAAGGTAGACTTTAGAGGCATGTCATTTTTATCAAACAACCTTTCCATAGGTATCAGACCCTTAGGGATCTGATTATTATTTAAGACTAGCATGCAATGGTTTGCGATTTTTTCTTGGAATAGCTGAGGCTCCTCCCCCTCCTGCATAATCCAGGCATGGTCATTTTGGTTTTCTTGGTCAATGTGGGTTTTAGAGAAATCATCTACCATTTCTAGGAACTTTTTGATATGTTCGTCATCTTCGAATACCTACCAGTTTTGTATGTTGTTTGGTATGGAGGTTATGTGCCTTACCTCTATGTGGTACTTTAGTTTGAACGCGATGGGGGGTGCAAAGGTAGAGGCTACTTTGTCTAATGAATCGGCTTGAAAATTTTCTACATGTGGGATGAAATGAACATTTACTAATGAAAATAAATTTTCCATTAGGTCCCAAGCACAATTTCTGTAAGACCTTAGTCTCGGGTGTTTGGCCTGGTACTGCCGATTCACCTGTTTCATAATCAACTCTCCATCTCCATCTCCATCTCCATCTCCAGGTTCTTTATATTTAGCTTCTTGGTAGCTTCTAGTCCCAAGACTAGAGCTTCATACTCACATATGTTATTTGTGTAGTCTATGTCCCACTGAAGCCTATAAGAGAAGGGGATAACAAATTCATTTCCAGGCGCTAGGAAAAGTACTCCCGCACCTGCTCCTTCACACAATGAAGCACCATAAAAAAACATTTTCCAAGTTCCAATGCTATACACATTTTTATCTGTCTTTTCAGTTTTGATTTCATCTATATAACTCTCTTATGTACAATTATTTTCACTATCGTCAAAAGACAAAATACAATTTCCCAGGTCTTGATCGACGACATAAATAGGGTAATTGTTAGGATTCTAAGGATCGCTTACCATATATGACAACCATGTTTCTCTGTATAACTGAGTGAACTGCCTGCCAAAAACAGGGATCGTGGCATAGGTCATATCCAGCTGAAGTGATCCCCCAAGCTTGGCTCCCCAAGATCTAGATAATAGCAAACCATACTTGGGGGGTATATCAGCGATAACTACATCCATTAGGACATTTTTCACCGAAATATGGGCGAGAGTCACTACTAAATCTTTGATCATGCCCATGCACTTAACTCTCCTTGAATCAAATGAGTAAAGATCTCCATAGGGTTTGGTGATTTCAAGGACCAATCTATCCATAATATATTTTGGCATCACATTATGAGAGGCTCCAGAGTCCAGCATGCAATTATGCAATAGCCGATCATGCACATTTAGGGTGATGTATAAGGGGGCAACAGTGTCCCTGACACCTTCGAAATGTGGACCAAAAGTGATGTTAGGCTTATCATCTTCCAAATTTATTACGTCAAATTGACTCTCTAAATCTGCAAAATTTATCATTTTGGTTATTTGTTTTCAGTACACAGGGTTCTTTGCCAACTCGACCAAAGGTATCGATATTTTGATCTTACTTATCTCATTTCTAGGCTAAAACCTCCCACAACTCTATCTGTTTCTTTGGCTGAAACATCAGACTCCCTCTTTTCCAACTTATTTGTTTGCACTGTCTTATTTTTGGCACTTCTGGTTCCTGATGTCTACGTTTCGGCTGTCTTAGTTCTTCTCACTTGGATCTCAGTTTCTTTCGGGTGGGCTTGTATGTTTCACCTCTAGGAAAAAATTTCTTGGGTTGAGTAGTCGACACAAGTTTTTTTTTAGGCCTCATATTGTACTTATGTTGGAGCTCAGCCATTATGGTGTCAGCCATTCCTTGATAAGCAGGATCATCAACATTGTTTAGGTTATTATCTTCACCCAATGATTGTTCAGTGTTTAGAGACTTCTCATAATCTTCCTTAGTTAAATGAGGTTGCATACAGTTGTCACCCAAATTGTTTACGTCTTCTTCTAAATCCTCAAACTCTTGCATATCATTTCCTCTAATAAAACTTTCATTTTTTAGAGGTGTTTGAATTTTTTGATCTTCATTTTTTATTTGTCTTTGTTGAATATGAGGATTGGGGTTTCTCCATAATTATTTCTTAACAAATTGATCATATTTGGATTGGTCTAGCTCCATTCTTAAGATTTTGTTTGATAGTTCTTTTATTATCCTAGCCATGTCATCTGTTTTGTCATATGAGGATCTTCCGGATCTAGAGGGACCCGCTTGTTCTTTAAAACATTTGGTTTCCCTGTTTCCCATTTCGATTTTCATTTTTAATTTACCCGAAGCCATCATGTTTGACTCAATTTCCATGGTGTCATCCTACATTTGGGTTAGGTCGGCCCCTCTCCTTTCTCTTAACAGTAGAGCGAAATTGGGTTCGAAATCTCATGCGAAAGTTACTTTGGCTGCGGGTTGGGACGGTTTAACTTCAACCAAGATCTTATTGTACAACTTGTTAAATCTCTGGATAAATTCCATAACAGTTTCTGATCCCTTTTTCTTTAAAGACTCTAACTTGGTCAAATAGTATAAATGATCCTTTCTTTTGCCCCATTGTCTAAGAAATAGGTCATCTAGTGCATCGTAGGATAATATTGAACCTAGGGGTAGGCTCCGAAACCAAGTTCTTACCTGTCCTTCAAAGGTTTGGACAAAAAAATGGGAGTACACATCCTCATGTTCGAGACCTAGAATGTGAATTGATCGAAGAAGTTGATATGATCGGTTGTAGTTAGATCTCCTTCTCCTGTGAACTTGGGCAAGTTTTTCATATAGTTTTCTAGTAAATCATGGAAGGGTACTGGAAGGACCAAGGGGGTGTATCTAGTGGCTACCTTGGAAAAAACCTTGGGGAGCGGTTGTTGGCCTTGACCTCCTACTCCCATTGCTCCTCCTCTAGTAGAGGCCATGGATAACCTAGGAGAGGAAATTGGTGTGTTATAAAGAGGGTTGGCGAAGATGTATAGTGACTTTCTAGCTTCCCCGAGATGGAGGGGGAGAAATTCGGGGAACTTTTTATCAGGGGAGGTGAAAGATGGGAAAGGGAGAGAGGGTACATGGGGACTCAGTTCCTATGATTTGCAAGATATGTAAATGGGTGATCTAAAATGAAGAAGACTTGAAATCTTCAAAATATTTGCAAGTAAAGTTTATGTGTTAAAAGAAAATGGATCAACTTTGCAACACATCATTTAATAGGATTTACTCATTTAAGGCACAATAAACAACAACATAATCAATGAACATAAGCACATAAACACAACAAGTGATAAAGGAGTTCACCCCTCTCTTGGGCTACATCTCCTGGTCCAGCTTCAAATGGATAATTATTATTAATTGCTCAAAGTGCTCAAAAACGTGCTTTACAATGCTCAAATTGACCAACAGACTGCTCCAATGGCTTCAAAGCATCCAAAAACCCCTAGCTGGGCTTTTTCGGCACCTCGTTTGGCCAAAAAACAAAGAAATTAGGCTTCTTTGAAGTCTCCCCTTCAAGCTTGTTGTCTCTGGGTCTACAAAATGCACCCTTGCTTCATGAACCTAGCACACACGCAATTTAAAGCATGAAAACCCAGCACCGAACGCAATCGCGCTAAAGGTACGAACTGTAGGACGGTTATGGTCATGCCAGCCCCTAACCGCCTAGCACTCGAGCACATGAGGGTCCATACGACTGGTGCAATAAGTAAAAGGGATAATTTTTTGCAACCCTACCAACCGTATCAAATTCCCCCATGCTCCTGGTTGTGATCACATGTAACACAATAGAACCATGCCTTAAACCATTTGACAACACAAATCCTGCGTGCGCCATTTCACGGAGGGTATGGTCATATACATAAACCATGCGACCGGGGATCCATTTCATTTCTTACACAACTCCCACGCACAAATACTATAGCATGGTCATATGTAATATAACAAAACCACAGGCCGAGGCTAAGCCCTGACCCGACCCTCCGCCGACATACATGTAAATCAAACTTATATAATTTACAAATCATATAGTTAATAAGAAGCAATGTATGGCGCACTGGTAGGGAGACCATTGCCAAATATTTACACCGGTGGGGAGTTCTGGGGTTCGACCCCCACGAACTCCATAAAATTTTGATTAACAAACCAACAACCAATACCGGGGTGCCACGTGGTAGCCCATGACTGGGCCACGTGGAACCATACCATTGACCAAAAATGATGCCACATGTCACAGCCTAATTCGACCACATATTCCAATCAACAACTACCACATCAGCACATGCCACATCAGCGTACGGTCGTACGACCCTGCCACGTCAGCCTGTACAGACTGTACGAACTGCACAATCAGTGTCCTTTTTTTTTTCCTATTTGACGATTAGAACAGATCACAATATATCTCACTCTCGACCTCCATTTGAGATGAAACAAGTTGCGTTGGGTTTGCAATGATGAGGCCTACACTCTTGTTCGATTTGAAGAGATTCTGAGCACTTTGAATTTTTGAGCAAAATTTGATCCCCTGATCACACCTCCCCATTAGGAATCTTTTGGACCTCCAAAAGACTATATTCAGTCTATGTGAAGATGAGGGTATAGTTCCCTCACCCTTCCAAACTCAATCCACTTGGCTTTTCTTGGATTGGTACCTTTAAGACCAACTCGAAGATACTCCACATTTCCTCGTTTTGAAGTTCGCATTCTCCTGTCAAGGATGGTGTCTTCATGTAGTTCTGTAAGATATTCTGGGGAAAAATCATCTATAGAAGGAATCTGAACATGCTCTCCATAATCATCAATCAATGGAGGCTCATACAATTTCAAATTCTCAACATTAACAACTGCATACATCTGCATATAAGGAGGCAAATCTAAACGGAAAGCATTGTTACCAATCTTTACGATAATCTTGAAAGGACCATATCGAATTGGTTTCAATTTTTTACTTTCTCCTTTAGGCATCTCCTTGCTGATGTAAATCCAAACTTCATCTCCAACTTGGAAACTGTGATCAACACAATGCTTGTCATGTCTCGTCTTGTACTTGGCTTGACTCTTTTCCAACTGCTCTTGCACCACTTGATGTATCGACTGAATTTGTTCAATGAACTTTTCTGCCCTATCAATGTCACATTGACCATCGATAGTAATATCCTTCCCAAAGATAAAATCTAAAGGAGACTTGGGCAAATAGCCAAAACATGCTTCAAATGGCGACGTTTGAGTCGAAGAGTGCTTAGCACGATTGTAAGCATTCTGAATGTAGTGTAAATGCGCATCCCAAAGTTTAGGATGCTTGTTGCAATAAGCACGAAGAAGATGCACCATTGTTTGATTTACCACCTCTGTCTAACCATCTGTTTGTGGATGAAAAGATGTGCTCTTTTTAAGTTTGGTGTCCATGAGTGCCCATAAACTCGACCAAAAACTTCCAACAAATTGAGAATCCCGATCAGAAATAATGGATTTAGGCAATCCAAAATGCACCCAAACATTTTGAAAGAACATTTGTGCCATTT
>ML791078.1:147138-163861 GCA_009831015.1 Picea engelmannii | reverse complement strand
GAGGATGTCCCTTTCAGTTTTAAAAGTTTGTCTTCTTCAACACCAGTCATAA
Source organism: Picea engelmannii (assembly GCA_009831015.1). Taxonomy (NCBI): domain Eukaryota; kingdom Viridiplantae; phylum Streptophyta; class Pinopsida; order Pinales; family Pinaceae; genus Picea; species Picea engelmannii. The sequence continues at coordinate 163,809 of ML791078.1, read as the reverse complement.
CAATCACCTGATCAGATGCTTTTCTTATTTCAATTATACCATCAAACATATGTATAGAATGTCCTTGTTGCCTGATATGTATGAGAGACATTAGATTTCTATTTAATTGAGGAATGTAAAGAACATCATGAAAAATATAATCAACAAGTCCGGGTAGGCGAAGTCGAATAGATCCAATTCCTGAAGACTTTAACTGGGACTTATCAGCAAAATAAACTATTCCATCAATGTGATTACTGAATGTCTCAAAAAAATCTCTTCTGAAGGTCATATGGCAAGTGGCTCCAGTATCTAAAATCCAAGTGTATTCCCAAGAAGCAAAAGTGCTAAAAACTTCATTGATAATAAGATTACAATGTGCAGCAATATAGTTGCCAGATTCAGGTGGTTTGCCTTTGTATGGAGGTTGTTGCTCTTTCTTCTCAGTAATCCTTTCCCAAGGAGTGCGACAATGAGAAGATGTATGACCTAGTTTACCACACCTATAAAACTTAAGAGATTGTTTATCATTCTGAAAATGTTTTTGTTGTCTGTCTCCTTGATGATAATGACCCCCCCTACCTCTAAATGGTCTCCTACCATGATCTCTGTGACTATTGTCAAATCTAGCAGACTCTCCTCTAGGTTTCTGCTCTTTCTATGCAAGACACAAAGTCTCAACTATGGAAGTGGAAAAATATTCCTTCTTCCCAAAAGCTTTCTCTCTTTCGGCAATTTTGTCTACAAAAGTATCAAAATTCATGTCTTTCATCTATCCACTAGCTTGAAGAGACTCTAAGTAGTGTGAATAGGTAGGATATAGGGCTTTAATAAATGTTGTGAGTTGTAAATCAACTTTGACACCAGTTGAGTCAATATCATGAAAAAGAGCTTTAATTTCGGAAGCTAACTTCATGGGATCATTATCTTTCAGTTCCAGATTAAACAACTTCATCAACAATTGTATAATTTCCATCTCTGAATGGGAGTCATAAATATATTTTAATTTCTCTAATGCTTTAAACGCTGTGGTGCTGGAAAGAATATGTCTGCTTACCTCTTCAGTGACTGAGGCAGAGATTAAAACATGTGCCTTTTTATCTTTACTCTTCCAAATTACAAGTTGTCTGGCGCATCTGTAGGTTGCTCTGGGTCATTGTCATCCTTGACTTCACAAATTTTCTCCCATAAATCATTAAAAATAAGAGTATTTTTTTATTTTTCAAAACCATTCTTGGTAATTTTCTTGTCTAGAGAGCACTACTCCCACAATTGATACTAATGAATGCATTGTAAACTAATTTTTGTAAATGAAATTCCACTTTCACAAGAAAAATAAAATAAAATCTCACAACACCTTCAACCTTGGCTGCTTTGTAAGCTACTCACAGCTGCTCCCGCACACAAGCCTAGTGACTGGACACTGGAGGGCCTTCAGGCACTTGTTGTTCCTTCGCTGCAACTACACTACAACTGCACAGTCACAGGTACACAAACACAATAGCATGGAGTTTTTAAAAAAAAAACGTGGGTAAAAAAAAAAAAACGTGGCTCTGATACCACTATACACAGGTCAGATAACAAAACTCCACAGTTCACACCAAGCACATAGATATTTTTATTTGATATTTTTATTAATGAAAAACGAATACATATAGTATGGGGGGACAGATGTAGACAGTTGCAAACTGTTATAGTTACGGGTGGATAGATAGTTAGGGAGTTACGGATTTACAGTTACGGGTGGATAGATAGTTAGGGAGTTACGGATTAGTTAACAAAATTTCCTTTGCTTTCTATAGATACGCCTTTGGATCATTCCTGGTCCCTATACATGATCCTTTGCCTCATTCTCGCCCTTCCTCTAGACAATGGCGGCTGGAGAATTTCTAAAAGATTTATATTCTCGAATTGTTCAGGCGAATATCAAATTCGAAGTCGAACTTGATTACTGTGTTTAAAATATTGAAAACCTAGAAGTGTCCATGTCTGCGTTCTGTTTAGGTTTTCCCTTGTTATCGTGAAATGGCATATTAGCTCCAAATACCAATACTAAGAGCCTTTAGAAAGTTACAATCCATTGCAACCATTTAAAAAACCATTTCACAACCTATGGCAGCGTTTAAAAATATCACCATCAGCAGGGGCGTACACGTACACGTATGTATATACCAACCTAAATTAACGGTCACTGCATGTACACATACTAGTAGAGCGGCAAACTCGTGGTTGGTGAAAGAAGAAAGGTTTCGCTAGTAAAATTCCCAACTTAGTAAAAATTTGGCACTTAGTTAAAGAAAATCTTAATTGACACCAGGGACATGAAAATCTCTGGTTCAGTAAATAATAGACCTAGCAAATAATGTAGTAAATAATTTTATCAGTTTAAGTTAAATTTACTAATGATTAACTGCCTTGTCTTGACATGCCACTAACATGATCCACCTGGGTAAAATTCAGAAATAATAAGGGTTGCAATTATGGTGCTGCCATTAGTGGGTGTATGGTAGATATGGTAAACTTGGCAGAAATGTAAATCTATAGAAAAAATTAATATTGAAGTAAATTTATAATTTCAAGTAAGTTTGCTAATCATTTGATTTGAACTTGGCAATTAGAGGGTTACACAGTAATTTTTTAATTATATTAAGTAAATGCTAAAAATCAAACAGGTTAACTGAAGTCAAAATGATGAATATGAGATTTCATTCATTGATTTGGAAGGACAACCAAGAATATGCCAGCATCTTCAATTGATACCATACTATTGGAATTTATGGTTAAAAGATGATTAAATGTGCCCATTTCCAATTGGTATACTTTAGTCTTAAATTTCATTGGAATTATGTGAGAAAAGTTTCATTTATATTATGGGAACTTTGTTAATTTAACTTTGTGAAGATTTTGGCCAATTTAAAAAAACAATGATCCCAACCCATAAAATTTGATGTGGGGCCAAAGGGAGGTGTGACAATTTATAGAAGAGGAATGAAGAGAAGAGAGAGCTTGAAAAGGACCAAATCATTAATCTTTTAGGAAAACATTAGCTAGATATGTAGTTAGCTAAGGCGTTGACTAAAGGTTCTACTTTTTAGGTTTTTTAGTAAGAATTGGTAGGAATCGATGTAAATTTGGACAAAATCTTTATTTTCTGTTGTTTAAATTGCTTTTCTGAATGCATAAATGGATTTAGCGTGCTGAAAAACCCTTGGGGCACTCGGATTATACAAACTTAGCCACTCAAATCCAGAAAACCCCCAAAATCACTAGTAGTATATCATCTTTTCTGGTCCATTGGATACCACACTATTCACTACCCAATTAACATGATAGAAAAGAGGTACTATCAATAATTGTAGTATATCATTAATTTATAGAAAATGAATGAAGAGAAGAGAGAGTTTGAAAAGGAACAAATTGTTATTCTTTTAGGAAAAAGTTCTGCACTATGTAGTTAGCTAATGGAGTAGGCTAACTCGGGAGCAATCTTTCCTCCAGAGTTCTTCTTTTAAGGAAAACACACAGGCCTGAATCCGGTCAGATTTTCATGGGTAGTTTAAGTCTCGCATGGATCAAAGTTCCATGCATTTCAAAATCTTACCCAAGGGTTTTGCTCCATTTTAAACCAACCCAAATGCTCAGAAAATGGAGAGCTCTAGATTGGCTGAAAATTTAAAAACGGGCCGCTTAAAACTTGGGAGAAAAATAACTAGGGAGGAAAGATTGCTCCGTTAGCTAATCACTAGTAGTATATCATTTTTTTCTGTCCATTGGATACCACACTATTCACTATCCAACTGACATGATAGAAAAAAGATACTATCAATAATTATAGTGTATCATCTTTTTTTGACCATTAAATACCACACTATTCACTATCCAATTCACATAATAGAAAAGAAGTACTATCAATAATTTGACTTAGTGCATGTTACTCCCTTTACATTACATCCTACATTTAGAGATCTGATACCACCAGCCGTCCACACCTGTAACACATTCACAGATCTGATACCACGGTGGGCAAACAGAAGGAGCCGCGCCCTTCAACCCGCCTTGGGCATAAATATTCCAGGCAAGTCCATGGAAAAATCTGAGGTGTAGAGACAGACATCGGCCATCGATCTCTGATACTATCAGTCAACCAAATACAATTAGGATGGACGGTCAAACGAAGAAGCTTCATTTTGTGCTCTTCCCATGGCTGGCGCAGGGACACATAAATCCCTTCGTAGAGCTCTCCAAAGCTCTAGCTATCAACGGCCACACCGTCTCCTTCCTCTCCACGTCTGTTAACATTTCCAGAATCAGAATGCCGTTACAGCTTCAGGACTGGCCGGGCCGGATCAATCTGCTGGAACTGGCGTTGCCGCCTACGGAGGGCCTCACTCCAGGCGCGGAATCCACCGCAGACGTCCCGCCAGAAATGGTCCTTTCGCTCATAAATGCCATGGACGGCATGGAGAAGGCGTTCCAAAGCCTTCTCAAGCAGCTCTCACCGGATTATATCGTCCACGATTTCGTGCAACATTGGGCGCCAAGCGTCGCTGTCGAGATGCGCATACCGACTGTCTATTTCGCGATCTTTGCTCCCGTGACGCGCGCTTATCTCTGGCACCCTTGTAAACTGCGGAACCCGTATATAACAGCTGAGGAGCTGGCGGCTCCGCCCACCGGATTCCCGTCTTCAGCAATATCGTTGAGGCTTTACGAAGCGCAGGATCTTTTAGTAATGTACAAAAGGGTGGATGTTAGATCTCGAGTGAGTAAATGTCTGGACGGATGCGTGGCGATGGCCATCAAATCCTGCTTCGGAGAGGAAGATAAGTATATTAATTACTTGCAGGACGTCATCGGAGTCCCCGTGTTCTCTGTCGGGCCGCTTTTGCCGGCCGTGCAGCCGATCGTCGGCAGTAGCGAAGGCTCCGATCTGCTGGAATGGCTTGACCGGCAGAGGGCGGCCTCCGTCGTCTTTGTGTCATTCGGCAGCGAGACGTTTCTGTCGAGAGAGCAAGCTCTGGAGCTGGCGCTTGGTTTGGAGGCGAGCGGGCTCCCATTCCTCTGGTCACTGCGTGCTCCACAGTTCTGGGATGATGCCCAGGACGATCCCCTGGAGCTGCTCCTCGAGGGGTTCGAGGATCGAACACGGGACCGGGGGTTGGTAGCCCGGGACTGGGTGCCGCAGGTGCGGATCTTGTCGCACCCGTCGGTGGGTGGGTTTCTTAGCCACGGAGGTTGGAACTCCGCCATGGAGGCTCTGAGCTTCGGATTGCCCCTCATTCTCCTACCCATAAGGTTTGACCATGGTTTGAATGCCCGGCAAATAGCGATGGAATTGAAGGCAGGGATCGAGATCGAAAGGGGAGACGATGGCTCTTTTAGTGGAGAAAATACATGCACAGCACTGAAAATGGTAATGGTGGGAGAGGAGGGGAAGAGCATCAGATTGAAGGCGGCGGAGGCCCGTGATATTCTAGTCGCCAGTACTTCACGCGAGCAGGGTTACATCCATGACTTCATCCAACGGCTCGAACAGTTGGCAGTAGAAGCCTACACGAAGAAAGGCACGTAGTGTTTAAATTTCAAGTACGAAGAAAAGTACGTAGTGTTTAAATTTCATGTTTTGATTAATGGAGGCGAGGGCATTTTGGGAATGGGCTAACTAGGAAGCAATTTTCCTCTTTTCCAAGGTTTTTCAGCAGACTGTTTTTAAATTTCTTGCTAATTCAGAATTCTGATCTATTTTCTGAGTATTTGGGTTGGTTTAAAATGGAGCAAAATTTTTGGGGTAAGGTTATGAAGTACATGGAATTTTGATCCATGCAAAACTCAAACTACTTCTGAAAATTTGGCTAGATTCAAATCCGTTTTTTACCTGAAAAACGAAATTCCAAAGAAAAGATTGCTCCCTAGTTAATTTACTCTGAAGATTTTGGTCCTTTTATAAGAATCAATCCTGTTTGTTTAATGTCTTATAAGATTCAATCTTGTTTGTTTAAGCATCTATAATTAGTTTAATTGTGTTGAATTCAGGACTCTGAAATGGGTTTTTCACCAAACAACAGAGCACTCTGTGTATCTATCTATGAGCGGGCGAAACCGCTGCATTTAAGAGTGTTGTGCTGCTTATCGGCGTAGGCCCAATCAAGAGGATGTAGCGTACACTTTTGATTTTGATATCAATTAACTGTGGTTTTTTAATTATTATTTTCAGCATTTAGTATTACAGTTGTTGGTAAGTAGTGGAGAGTCCAGTTATTAAGTAAATGATTCTTAATGTATTTGATTACGTTAATTACAGTTCTTGGTAAGTAGTGAAGAGGCCAGGATTCTAATTGTATTTGATTATGGTTAATTTTGATTGAAAAGTTTTAATATAATTAGATCTATATTATTTCATCATAATATTTAGGAGTTTTTTTTTAGGAAAATGAAAGATGATATGATTGATGTGCATTGTGTTTCTAGTAAATTCTTTAATGTAAGGTGGCAAGAGGTATATATTTTTGGATGATTTTTATTAATAATCACCAAATTGAGACCTCCTTATTTGTGATTTTTTCTATAAGATTTGACTATTTAAGTTTTTTTTTTGACATATTTCTCTTTTTTGGTAAGTAATGTAATAGAATTTGGCATTGAAAAATCATCTTTTTAACAATGAAATTTTATAATTTTGCAAATTTCAACATTGTAAATTTGTAAACTCCATTTTCATTGAAACAACTACACTGCAATTTCAATTATTAAAAATTCAAAACATTTTGTTACAAAATTAACTTAACTTAAAATAACAAGTTGTCCCAATGAATACTAACCCACTAACCATAGTGGATAGAATTGATATTTTTTTCAACAAATCTTAAAATCCATTTTGATCAACAATAAAGACAATAATGCTTTACATGTTTTGAATTTTCAAAATCACCATACAAATCAAGCAATTAGAGGAGATAGCATCTCACAATAAAGCAACCTCCCATAACACAACATTGAAAAAACCAACCTTGTATTAAACTTGCTAAAGTGATACATTACCATCCCAGGTTTATATATATCATTCTTATTAGTTCCTTCGGGCTCTAGGGACTATTAGTAATCTAATTTTCAATCTATGCACACAAACCAATGCAAAAAAAGTCATTTTACCCAAAAATTTTATGGATTGATATACTTTTCTACCTCAAATTTCATTTTTAATCTTAACTTTTTGATTAGAGATATTATTTGGCTTCTTCCCTAGACAAAACCTCTGCATTGTATAGGAACATCTTACTTTAATATACACATTTTTCAGAAATGAAGTAATGATAGAACCGAGTCTAGCATTACTTTTTGACATTTCTTGAGATTAAATGTTTATATTCAATATTTCCTCCAAGTCCATAGCCCATAGTACATTTACTGTTGAGCTACCAACTACACCACCATTCCTTCTTTCACCTCTCTATTTCCTCTATCTTCTCTATTTCCTCTATCTTCCATGCAACGTCCATATCCTTTGATCAATAGACATTCTTTCTTTTTTCATTTCCTTTGATCCTTGTTCTTTTCGTTGTTGCACTTCAGGTGGCCAATGCTTCTCCATTAAAGCCTTCCAGCCATCTCCTGCAAGTTGTCAAGCCCAAAGCTATCACACTAAACTTGAGATCATGTTCATAATAAAATATTTCCTCTCCCTCTCCTAGTGCAACAAGAATCACATTGTTCATTCCTTCAAGCCCTCTCCTTTCTTATTTCCTTTCTCTGGAAAGGGAGGCCGAGTTATCCCACCTGAGGGAAGGATATCCCTATGTCTTAGCACTTCTAGAGAAAATACAAGAACCTTGGTTTTAGATGATAAGATTGTTGTTATGCATGATGATACACTCATGGATAAAATGACCTTCAAGGACTTTCATCGTACTACATAAGTTGCAGCCGAAGAAAGCCACTATGCAACAACTGAGGTCTCAATGACATAATCCACTCATACTCTGATCAATTGAAGTTGAGCACTAGTGGCAGTGGCTACAAAGGTTGTATAGTTCAACGTGAATATATCATATATAAAATGTTCTAATCTATTATATCCACTGCTACTGAAATTTCTATGACAATGTATTCACAATAGTGTCTAACTATTTTAAAATATGAAATTCCTAATTGTTCTTTAGCAGCAGAACCCATGGCATACCTTAGTAAATGCTAGTGTTTGCTACTACCTTTCCCATTGCACCCTCCTTTGTAGCTAGGTAATTACCTGGGTCCCTCGCCAAAGACTTTGCATTGGAATCCCATGCTCTTGGCCATCGGTCTACATCTTTCCATAACCTGAAAACATGCATTTATAACTTTCACTAGCCATAATGATTGGTTGTAGAGCGAAGTTTCCCAGAGATTTCACTGAGTTTGAAGGGGTTCAGGCTGGTCCAAGAGTCACGTTTTGTTTGTATAATGCATCATCCCTCTCTAAGACGTGATACATCGGCGGGGATACAAGAGTAGGCTCGACGGTACGTATTTTTTAATTAACAAAGTCAAACAGAGACAAAAGCAAGGGAAAGGGAAGGATGCTCTTTCCTATATTTTCCTCTCTTTTCAAGTAGAAGGCACAAGAGCCCCCCTCCACCTTGAAGCTTGCAAGTGTTGTTCCAAGGGCTCAGGTGAAACCTTTGAGTTTGAGTTCTATGGAAGTGTTTCTAAAGGCTCATGTATTTCTATGAAGCTAGGCGTTGATTGTGGTGTGCAGGCTCCTAGAAATCGTAACCTCCAACCTTGGTGGATGGATGATGAGAAAAAACACGGGTATATATGGTTGTGCCCAGCCTGTTCCACATGAAAAAGACAGATGGACAGTAAGTCCCATGCAAATGACAGATGGACAGTAAAGCCTTATAGGAATAATATGTGCAGTTTATTACAATGTTGGAGCCCTGACAAAAGACTAAATTCAGAAAATACACTATAATACGTTGCCAAACTGTTATGTTTCTAGAACTTGCTGACTAATGCGTTGTGAATGCTCGATACAGATTATAGTGAAAGATTACTTTTATATAAGCTATACCAAACTGCTTTCTCTAAATTATTTAGTCACTTTCTTTCAATGTAAATACAAATTTAAAAGAATATCCCTCTGATTATAACATGTTTTTTAATATGTAAGTAATAAGTTTTAGTTTTTAAATTATATTTGATAGTGTAGTCAATGACATTTATTTGAAAACAATGGCTAATAATGGCAGGAAATACTTTCATAGTAACCAAATTTGCAATACTTTTATTACTTTAATTAAAAATTGCAATACTTTTATTATTTTTTAATTAAAAATTAAAGTGTCTTATTTATATTTGACATAGAGGGAATGATTGTTTTCTCGACTCCACGTAGCTGAAAAATTCGAGGTGTTGAAAAGTAGAGAGTTAGGGTGATGCTTCATCACATAAAATATTCTCCTATTTCTGATTGATTGCTCCAGCCAAACTACCATCACCTTTTTACTATAACTAATCACTCAGTTACTCTGTTATGGCTCCTCATCAACCCAACAATGTTGTTTTTTAGTTTATTAAGGCTTCTATTTGAAGGCACCAACGCACCAGGGTTTGATATAGACCTATAATATCTAACATGTTACTATATTACATTTCTTTCAAGAATCTCCTATTTTAAACGCTTAGCTAGAATATCCTTGTTGCGATGGACTTTGTTTTAATAGAAAACTGGCGCAGTTATGCACTTGACCGAATTTATTCGAAACTGATTTATTCATTTGTAAGTAATCACTCCCTTTCATGACTTGTAATCACTCCCTTTCATGACTTGTTGGGATGTAAATGAATTTCCTATGCCACAATTGGCAGGGACTTGCTTCCTTTTGCAGCTCTTGTTGTTATATTTACTTTTAAAAAAATCTCAGAATAGAGCTACCTCTCATAACACAACATTGAAAAAACCAACCTTGTATTAAACTTGGTAAAGTGATACATCACCATCCAGGGTTTATATTTATCATTCTTATTATTTTTACTTTTAAGAAAATCTCACATGAAGAGAGAACTATTGAATCAGGGTGCAAGGACCAAGCAAACACAAACAAGGGAAGTTTCATAGGAGCAAGTCTATGCTTTTTTTACACTAAATGAGTATGGAATTTGTGTTATTGGGAACATGAATAGTTGTGAGTTGTATTTGTTTCTTGGTGTGATTATATATATGATAGAGTATAAAAGTTGTATGAATTAAGTTATTGATCATGAGCATTTAAATCTTGGGACGAGTTTTGGATCATTGGCTAAGTGTAATGGGCATATTTATTGTGAGGTCTTAGTTTCAGTATGAACATTGAATCTCTTCCAGAGAACCAAGATATAAAGTATTTTCCCTTACAATACATATAGGGGAACTTGCTTTAGTGCCTGGATCTTGGAAGTGAACAACCTTATCCTAAATGTCCCTTTAGAAGAGTGAAATTGGGGAGTCATTCAGATAGGGATGATAGTGATAGATGTTTGTCTGCGGCTAAGTGTTATAAGTTATGCTACCTATGCTATTGGGTTATGGGGAAATTGGATCGAGTTATGATACAAAAGCTCCAAGATCAACTACTAGATGTCTGTTAGCTGAGGGTTGGGGTTGAGTTGGATTGGAATACTAGTTCTAAGATTAGAGATATTATATGTTCAAGACATATATGATTGGATTAATGATTTATTTCTTGTAACAACCCCTCTGTTACATCATATAAGTAATTGAGAGACAATGAGAGAACTTAAAAAAAAAAACATCATTAGAACAAGTGAAACATTATATTAACATACTTAAGTAATACACATTCTATTTAATTCATCTCATTGCACAACTATATTTAGATACAACTTCAATGTATTAAGGATCTGCCACATCACATAAGATAACATACAAAGTCTACCCACCAACCTATCCTCCAAGGTTAGGACGTCCAAGACACATAATCAACGCTTAAGTCTAGGATTCATCGGATTGATTTTGACCATTTAAGGTCTCAAGACTGGTGACTGTTTTTAGGAACAATAAACATCTAATTACCATAAATTCAATCTATTATGAAGTTCAACTATAAATCCGAGCATTCTTAACTACAATTTCTTCAAAACACAGAAAAATGTGCAACGTTCTCACCACTTCATAACACAATTGTATACTATTAAAATAGTTCATCATCTTACTAAATTAATGGATAGGAAGAATTTCAATAATATCATGACATAAACTTAAACAATAAAACCAGAGACCTTCAACAAGAAATCTATTAAAAATGACAGTTTCATCTTTACTCAAGTTTACTTGGAATAAGTGTGAAAACCCTCCATGGTACAACCATGTAGGTAGATATCTGAAATACAAACAATTTAAAAGAGAAAAAGAAGAGAAGAGAAAATATCTTAAACACAAGAGGAAACCGTAAGCACACTCTGTACTTTTTGAACTAATAGATACTACGATGGATAAATTTTGAAATCGTGTGAATGCCTGTGCCAAGAGTAAGTTGAAATTATGTATGGAACCCAATGTTTCTCTTTTGGGTGTCCCAAAGCAAACATGTCCAGAGCCAAAATCCATAAATGCGTAGACGGGTCCCTTGAAGGCCCAAAGCTCATAACAGACAATGTGAAATCACATAGAGTAGGGGCAAAAGTGCGTAGGTGATAAAATAAGGTTCAGAGCTCAGGAGGGATGCACAAGTGAGTGTGGGAGTTCACTTCACAAGTGACAATCTTAGGACAAAAACTATGTGCAGGGTTCAAGTGAGAAATCAAGAGTGTGAAATCCCTTTGAAAGAATTAGTGGATAGGATTTTATCATGAGGAGTCGAAATCTCCACAATCGTTCAATCAAACTAGAGTAGCGCACTCGATAAAAACCTGAGACCTTCAGGATTCCTCACTTCGACAGATCTAAGTTTTTTGTATTAAAAGAGCCCCGAAGCCTGAAGTTGCGGAGTGAAACTACATCGTGGATCAATGAGAATATGCAAGTCATTGGATCCTCAAGGGTTCAACAATTCGAGGATTTTAGTTCGTAATTGTCTAAGAGTTAAGAAACCCCAAAGCTCCGAAGTCCCAGAGTGAAGGACAATCGTATATATAGCAATCGATCAAGGACCGTTAGATCTCTGAGCCTTCATTCTTCGAAGGTTCGGTAATTCAGAACTCCGATGAATTTGATTCGTGATGTTAAAGGTTAAGGAACTCTCGTAGTCCTGAATTCCAGAGTAAATTTTGACTGTCAGTTGTTGGAAAGACATAAGCTGTTGATCTTTGAGTTATTTAGGATTCGAAACTTGGGTTAGTTTAAGAGGTAACTGGTAAGGATTAATAAAATCCCAAAGTTACGAAATCCCAGAATAAAGGATAACCGTATATCTAGCTACCAATCAAGGACCGTTATATTTTAGAGCCTTCGTCCATCGAAGGTTCGGTAGTTCGACACTCTAGAGGAATTGATTTGTGGTTGTAAAATGGTGAGGAACTCCCGAAGTGGACAAAAATTGTTGATCTAAGGAGGAGTGTAAGTCGTCATATCTATGATCCCTTCGGTGGTTCGATGATCCTATTGAAACAGTCTGAAGTTGTGAACGAAGAGAAAAACCCTGAAGCTCAAAGTTTCGTAGTGGATCTCCACCGTAGATTCTCGCTTGGGGAGGTTCTCCACCGACCGCTCAATTAAATTCATAATCGTGAATGAAGGAAATTGGAAATATAGGGTTTACCTACAACTCCCGATCAACCTCGCTTAAGATATAACTTTGAAAATTTAAAATACAAACACTGTGACGCAAACCGGCCCTCAACGGCACTGTCGCTCCACCAGGACCTTCACTATCTCTAGCCCGAAGGGTTCAAGTCCCTCCTTATTCTCATCGGGAAATTCTACCCACAGGAACACTACCCCGCGATTCTCCCTTGAGAAATCGGGAGATCGGACCTCGTGACTTCGCGAGTTCCGCAACCGGGAACTGGACTCTCGGATCCCCGAGACCCGATACTTCTGGTCAACGTTGACTCCACCTCGGTGTATCGGGACCTCGCGCTATCGCGACTCGCGACTAGAGTTTCTATACCTTCGAGTTCTCAACTTCTGAGACCCGAAGTGCCGAGATGCCGAGACTCGGAATCTCGCGACCTCGCGCTCTCGTCACTCCCGAGATCAGACTTGAGGCCTCCGACCCCCGAAACCCGGTATTCCGAGATCACCTGTCACATGACCCGATTTTGACATGCCCCATGCAAGACATTTCGGGACATCGTGTTTTCGCGTTCTCGTGACCTCGCTCTACGAGAAACAGGGATCTTCCCTCGTGAACTCCCGATATATCTGACCCTCAATCAAGTTGCGATCTCCGGGATTCTTCCACGACAATTCAAGTCGTCGATTCTCTTCCTCTTGAAGAGTTCCTCCGTTCACCACCTTTGTCCTGTGTGAACTCCGCTCGGTTCTACTTCCACAGTGAATAAGAAGTTATCTCTCCTGAGCTTGTTTTGTTCCTCTGAACCCTTCAGAGAACTTTCATGCACTCTGCGCACTCTTCAACCTTCAACCACTCTCCAAGTGTTGAAGTTCTTCCGGGTCCTGTGCACTCACGTTCGCAACGGCTTCACCCTTCCCCTTCTCAGACTTGCTACTGAGACTCAAATTCGACCTGCACTCACCTGCACGGCTCGAATACCTCAAACCAAACTCTGGGCGAAAGAGAACAAAAGTTCAACTGCTTGGCCTCCTCAACGCACTCTATGCGGAGGAATTCGACTACACTCTATGCAGGAATCTCCTGGCTCAAGCAGAGAATCAGTTGGACCTCTATCTCCTCATTCTCTCAGGTTTCGAACCTGATATGCAATCACATACGCAGCATATAAAAGATAGGCATAAAAGGAAGCAAGTAAACAGAAGCATAACATCAACAACAAAAAAGTATCAAACACATCCATGGAGTTGAATCAGGGCTTTTCCTATTAATTCAATATCTGTACATGGAAGTTCTTCACCAGCTTTCTTCTCTGCTCTCTTCTCTGAATGAATGAGAATAACTCAGAATCTGAATACAATGTACAAAGGAGGGTGTCTATATTCTATTTTCCCTCTCGAGAGCCAAACTGTCTAATCTCCCGTTAATTATTCTATCTACTTGCATTAAATCTAAGTAAATTCCTCAACTACCTAAATACGAGAGCTTATCCGCTCACGGTCCGTTACATATATAAAGTGCGCTTCATCACATCAACGTATTAATGTTTGGCGCAGCCATATTACAATGATTCAAAATTTTAATGCTGGCGCTGTCCAGCTGTTCCTTTTCCTCCTCGCGCTGGCTCGCTTGATTTGAGTGAGTGATGCTCCTGCATCATACTCCTCGGCTCAAAAGATTTCATGGGCTCCTTCTCATGAGTTCCTGCATAGTGTGCCCATGTTTCTATATTACCGCCTCGGTTTCCTAGCTGGCATCCTCCACTGGGTAATTGTTCCACTTCACCAGGTACTCAAAATACTGCTTTCTCCTGGTTTTCTTACTTGCTCGCTTATCCAGTATGCACTCCATCTCAGGCTTCTGTGCAACGGGCAACTGCTTCTGCCACTGGACCACTGGTTCCTGAACGTTTCCAGTGCTTGTTCTTTCCGCCCTGTAGGGGTATAAATCCGAAATATTGAAAATCGGAGATATCCTGATGCCCTCGGGCAACTCAAGCTCATATGCATTCTCGCCAAATTTCCTCAGAATTTTGCACGGTCCAATTTTCTTCATCTTGAGCTTGTGGTATGTTCCCCTTGGGAACCTTTCTTTCCTCAAGTGCGCCAGAACCATGTCCCCAACTTCGAACTGAAGTTGCCTCTTTCTCTGGTCGGCTCTGCGCTTATACTCCTGATTCGATTTCTGCAACCGCTGCTTCACCTCCGCGTGAAGTTCCTGTATTGCCTCAGCGAATTCTTCAGCCCTCGCGCTGCTAGCCTCAGCCTGTTCTGACTCTCTAAGCTCAGATACTCCTCTCGACTGTGTTCCATACAAAATCTGGAACGGGCTTCTGCCTGTACTCCGATTCATCGAATCGTTGTACGCGAATTCTGCCTGTGGTAGGATCTGATCCCAACTGGTGTGATGCTCCGTCACCAGACTTCTCAATAAATCCCCCAAGCTTCTGTTGACCACTTCAGTCTGCCCATCTGTCTACGGATGGTAAGCAGAACTGAATTCCAGATCAGTCCCCAGCTTCTTCCATAGCATCCTCCAGAAGTGACCTATGAACTTGGTATCTCTATCCGAGACTATGCTTCTCGGCAATCCATGCAATCGCACGATCTCTTTGAAAAACAAATTTGCGATGTGTGTGGCATCGCTTGTCTTGTGACACGGGATAAAATGTGCCATCTTCGAGAACCTGTCCACCACCACAAAGATGGAATCCACTGCTCGCTGAGTTCTCGGTAAACCCAATACAAAGTCCATGCTAATGGCTTCCCACGGCCTCTCTGGTATGGGCAATGGCTGATAAAACCCTGTGTTCTGCTTCCTGCCCTTAGCATGTTGACATATTTTGCATCGGTCAACAAATCTCTTGACATATGTATGCATACCCGGCCAATGATATGATTCGCTCAGCTTGGCGAATGTTTTGTCATGCCCGAAATGACCTGCTAGTCCACCGCTGTGTTTTTCCTTCACCAAATTCTCTCTCATAGAGAAATATGGAATGCATAATTGATTGCCTTTGAACAACAATCCATCCTGGATCAGGTAGTCAATCCACGGACTCCTATCCCTGAGAACTGGGTTCTCGGCTGCCTCGTATGCTTCACCAAAATCAACATCACCTGCATACATATCTTTCAAGTTTCAAAACCCAAAGTTTTGACCCTGAATTCCTGTAGCAGCAAGCACTTCCTGCTCAAGGCATTAGCCACCTTGTTCGCAGTCCCCGAAATGTGCTTGATCACGAATGTGAAATTCTGCATGTACTCTACCCACTTCGCATGCTTCTGGTTCAACTTCTCCTGTTGACTCATGAACTGCAATGCGTGATTATCGCTGTACAAAACGAATTCTTTGGGTATCAAGTAATGCCTCCACTTTTTCAATGCCTATATGATGGCATAGAACTCCTTGTCATACGTGGAGTACTTCAATTTTTCATCATCCAGCTTCTCGCTGTAATATGCAACAGGTCTGTCATCCTGACTCAAGACTCCTCCAACAACATACCCACTGGCGTCACACTTCACCTGGAAGGTCTTCTGAAAATCCGGCAGCACCAGAATTGGCTGCTCAGTTATCTTCCGCTTCAACAGATTGAAGCTCCTCTCAGCCTCGGCTGTCCACTGGAAAACTTTGTGTCGCTTTTTCACAGTGTCCATCATTGCAGCACTAATTCCACTGAAGTTTCGAATGAACTTCCTGTAGAAGCTGGCCAAACCATGGAAGCTCCATACCTCAAAAACATTTCTCGGCGATGGCCAATTCCTGATTACGTCAACCTTCTCAGGATCCATCTTCAACTCATTTGCCGAGATTACAAAACCCAAATAAATGAGTTATGTCTGCATGAACAAGCATTTCTTCAAATTGATCAGCAGCTTCTCCTGCTGTAGCCTTCTCATGACAATGGCCAAATGCTTCAAGTGCTCTTCCCTGGTTTTGCTGAAAATCAATATGTCATCCAAGTACACCACCACGAATT
>ML791078.1:101093-146496 GCA_009831015.1 Picea engelmannii | reverse complement strand
TCATGAACAACATTTCTATCATACTGCCATGGTCTACCCAACAGTATGTGGCACACATCCATGGGAATGACGTCACACAAAATCTCGTCATGATAATTCCCAATTTTAAATTTTACTAAGCATTGTTTAGTGACACTTACCCGATGTCCTTTTTGTAGCCACGAGACCTTATATGGACTCGGGTGCTTAGTTGTCATCAGCTCCAGCTTTTCGATCATCTCAACTGCAACGAGATTATCAGTGCTCCCGCTGTCGATGATAACTTTGCATTTCCTGTCCTTGGCTGTACAAGCCGTTCTGAATAGTCTTCTCCTCTGCACTGTGCTTTCCATCTGCCTTTCAGGCTTCAAAAGGGTTTTATGCATTCCCAGCGACTTTCCGCTGTCAGCATCTTCTGGCTCAACATCGCGTCTCTGCGCCTCAGTGATGTGAGTTCTTCCTCCGTCCATTTTCCTCTCTGGACAATCCACGGCTTTATGACCGTCTTTACCACACGTGAAACATGTGATAACTCCTCCTCTGCCTCTTCCTCTACCTCGGGTATGAGGAAATGTATTTGCATCAGCATATCCTCCTTGTTGATCATCTTGTTGTCTCCTCGGCTCAGCATTTTGTTGTCTCTGCTGTGAGGTTCCACCTTTTTCAGCTCTACCCTGAGGCCTCTTCCAATCCTCCTTGGTTTTCTGTGTTCTCTCTTGAACAACAGTTTTTCCTCTGGGTTGACTTCTGCCTCGCCCTCGCTGACCTTGCTTGCGGCTCAGCTTTTCTTCTGCCTTCAGAGCCATCTGGTATGCATCCTCAACTGTGCGGATGGTAACCATGCTCAATTCATCCTGAATGTCATACCTGAGACCATTCAGGTACCTCGCCACTTTTTCGTCATCACTTTCCCGATGACTAGCTCGAATGTTGAGCCTATAGAATTCTTCGGTGTACTCCTTCACTGTCATCAACTTCTGCCTCAGGTTTTGCATGCGCCTGAACAAAGTGATCTGGTAGTCTCTCGGGATAAATTTCGCCTTCATCTTGGCGATCATCCGATCCCAGCTCTTGATCTTCTGTTTGCCTTTGGAACGTCTGTCTGCCTACAACTCATCCCACCATAAGGCTGCGTGTCCCTTCAGCTTGGTGACAGCATGTCTCACTTTCTTTTCCTCTTCGATATCCTCATAATCGAAGTAGGTGTCGAGTGCTCGGATCCAATCCAGCAGCTCCTCAGCATTTAGACTTCCCTCATAGACGGGAATGTCCATCTTCGTCTTCGAGCTCATCCTCAAAATGGCTTTGATCAACCTCTCTGTTGAGGCATCTTCTGCTGAGACCTCCCCTTCATCATGTCCAGCTTCCTCCTCAATCTTAGGATCGCTGAACTCCTCTGCGTCGGCTCCACGCCTTTGGGTGGTCTCCATATCTTCGAGTCTTGCCCTGAGATCTCGTATCTGACGCTCCATCTCTGCATTACCTGCTGGCCTACCCCTTCTTCGGGCATCCCTGTCTTCCCGATCAGGCGATGGCCTCTCTCTTCTGGGCGGCATTATATACCCCCTCTCTGCTACCTGAACAAAGAGAATTCCAACTCCGACTCTGATACCACTCTGACGCAAGTCGTGAGTATCAGAGTACTTTCCTTTCTCCTTCCCTTCTCTAGCCTGAAATATACAGACAAGAATTCAGGGCTCTGATACCACTCTGACGCAAACCGGCCCTCAACGGCACTGTCGCTCCACCAGGACCTTCACTATCTCTGGCCCGAAGGGTTCAAGTCCCTCCTTATTCTCATCGGGAAATTCTACCCACAGGAACACTACCCCGCGATTCTCCCTTGAGAAATCGGGAGATCGGACCTCGCAACTTCGCGAGTTCCGCAACCGGGAACTGGACTCTCGGATCCCCGAGACCCGATACTTCTGGTCAACGTTGAATCCACCTCGGTGTATTGGGACCTCGCGCTATCGCGACTCGCGACTAGCGTTTCTATACCTTCGAGTTCTCAACTTCCGAGACCCGAAGTGCCGAGATGTAGAGACTCGGAATCTCGCGACCTCGCGCTCTTGTCACTCCCGAGATCGGACTTGAGGCCTCCGACCCCCGAAACCCGATATTCAGAGATCACCTGTCACATCACCTGATTTTGACATGCCCCATGCAAGACATTCCGGGACACCGTGTTTTCGCGTTCTCGTGACCTCGCTCTACGAGAAACAAGGATCTTCCCTCGTGAACTCCCGATATATCTGACCCTCAATCAAGTTGCGATCTCCGGGATTCTTCCACGACAATTCAAGTCGTCGATTCTCTTCCTCTTGAAGAGTTCCTCCGTTCACCACCTTTGTCCTGTGTGAACTCCGCTCGGTTCTACTTCCACAGTGAATAAGAAGTTATCTCTCCTGAGCTTGTTTTGTTCCTCTGAACCCTTCAGAGAACTTTCACGCACTCTGCGCACTCTTCAACCTTCAACCACTCTCCAAGTGTTGAAGTTCTTCCAGGTCCTGTGCACTCACGTTCGCAACGGCTTCAACCTTCCCCTTCTCAGACTTGCTACTGAGACTCAAATTCGACCTGCACTCACCTGCATGGCTCGAATACCTCAAACCAAACTCTGGGCGAAAGAGAACAAAAGTTCAACTGCTTGGCCTCCTCAACGCACTCTATGCGGAGGAATTCGACTGCACTCTATGCAGGAATCTCCTGGATCAAGCAGAGAATCAGTTGGACCTCTATCTCCTCATTCTCTCAGGTTTCGAACCTGATATGCAATCACATACGCAGCATATAAAAGATAGGCATAAAAGGAAGCAAGTAAACAGAAGCATAACATCAACAACACAAAAGTATCAAACACATCCATGGAGTTGAATCAGGGCTTTTCCTATTAATTCAATATCTGTACATGGAAGTTCTTCACCAGCTTTCTGCTCTGCTCTCTTCTCTGAATGAATGATAATAACTCAGAATCTGAATACAATGTACAAAGGAGGGTGTCTATATTCTGTTTTCCCTCTCGAGAGCCAAACTGTCTAATCTCCCGTTAATTATTCTATCTACTTGCATTAAATCTAAGTAAATGCCTCAACTACCTAAGGACGAGAGCTTATCCGCTCATGGTCTGTTACATATATAAAGTGTGCTTCATCACATCAATGTATTAATGTTTGGCGCAGCCATATTACAATGATTCAAAATTTTAATGCTGGCGCTGTCCAGCTGTTCCTTTTCATCCTCGCGCTGGCTCGCTTGATTTGAGTGAGTGATGCTCCTGCATCACACTGTAACTATTATTCGTTGGCAACAGTTGTAATTCAAAAATATAACTCTAAACTAATATTCGTTGACAACAATTACAATAATTGGCATTTAGGATTTCCAGTGATTCTAGAGTGACCCTATCAGTCTAACATACTATTACACTAATGCCACAAATAAATTCAGAATATAAAAATACCGGGACCAATGAAGGTGATGTAATGAATATGCCCTTCAAACTCTTGCACTCCTTCCTTTATTTCACTTTCTAATCACAGAGACTTCACCGATACCTCCCAGCCAATTCTAGAGGTACTCTTCTTCCTCCTTAGCCCCTCTAGCCGCAAAGGGGCCACACACAAGAAACCAACAATAATAGCTCCAAGAATTGCCTTGCAAGGAAGAGCTTCCACTCTTTTCACAAGCTTTGTATCCCAACTCTCACAAGTACAACAAAGTACAATAAAAATTTTGCATCATAACAATGCTTGGAAAATCAGATCCCCTTTCCCTTCTACATTATTTGTTTTTGTAGAAATTTCTTCATTGACACATGTACTCATGTACAAATAATTAACTTTTTAGTTGATTTAATTTGTATTATTCACTCACACACTTGTCACACTCTCCCCAAGTTACACCAATAATTACCAATTTTATTT
The DNA here is from genome assembly GCA_009831015.1 of Picea engelmannii. Lineage (NCBI taxonomy): Eukaryota > Viridiplantae > Streptophyta > Pinopsida > Pinales > Pinaceae > Picea > Picea engelmannii. Next base: position 142,591 of record ML791078.1, on the reverse strand, counting down.
TATTTAAAAAGTCAAATCCCCTCACAATCCTTAATGTTTTCCTATTTTCACTCTTAGGTGTCCCTTTGTTCCCCATATTCTCATTTAATGAGTGTCTCCTAACTAGATCATAGTTAGAGTTTAAATATAAGTCTTCTTCTAGTTAGACTAGTGTAGTTTGACTCTAGATTCTATTCTATATACACCCAACCTCTAAAGTTATTATTTATTTCTGTTTAAAAGTTCCTTTTTATTAAATTCATGCACACATGTACATTTTATCCAATCTTTATATTTTTCCCACCTTTTCCTAGAATTAGATTTATCCGAAATTTAGTATTTTAATTAGTCCCCAAATTAAACTTAAACTTAGGCGAAAATATTAGACTTAGGCTTAGACTCTTCTTAGTCTTTTCAATTAGTAATTTATTGTTTAACTTATTAGTTAATTTAACAAGGTCTAATTATTTCAATGTTCTCTACACCACCTAGATTTATTGACTCAAGTTTAATTACGCGACGTGCCCTTCAAGACACACCTCTGTGCTCCAAGGGTGCCACTCTCCTTAGACTTGTTTTGGAAGTTGTCCAACCCTTGGATTCAACACTCCACTCGGTCGACCTTGTGAGAGACTAAGGGATTCTAAGGAGTAAGGACTCCTCCTTATTGCGCACTCCTTATAAATCTTCGTGAGTGACTGTCTTAGTTTGCCCTCACAACATAGTGGACCTTTCGAACTAGATAATTGTTAACCTACAGTTCAGACCACAGTGGGAGTGCTAGTAGGTTGTGATAGGGACGCTACCACACCTCTCCCTCAATGTATGGTTTATGTGTATAGGATCTCTACTCCTTATGTGACTTGGATTTTTGAGCATCATAAGGAGTGCATCCACTGACAAAAACAATGTCAATAATTCCATATACATAAATCATCCTAAAATCAATCATACATCATATGTGCGTAAATGAAATACTCAATAAATACAATCCACTCCCTGGCTCAATCCAGAGGCTAAGGGAATCCATCGATGTCATCAACATCCTTAACCTGTCATGTGTCTTGCACACTCAGGACGACTCGTCAAAAAAATTTGTCAATATGTATTCATCAATACAATCAATAAGCCATAACACCTCAACATCATCATATATAACCCGTAATCTAGATGAAATCACAATGTATCATACTTGGATCACTTGAATGCAAGTGTCCTAAAATAATAAGTCAATAACAATGTGCTCAATTGAGCGAGATGTTACATACACCCCTTCTTATTCTAAAATTCATCCCAAAGTTTGTGTAGTATATAAAAGCAAGTAAAGAAATGTATCTAAAAATGATCTATATCTCTAATCTATCAAACAAGTAAGGAAACTATTGAAGCATTTCAAATGTGTCCTCCCAGGTAGTCGAGTGTGGACTATAATTGTCTCACTGGACCTTGACCTGATTGACTGTTCGACGTTGTAGTTGTCGAATGCGATGGTACAGAATGTGGATTGGATCCACCATGAGAGCACCGTCATATGACACCTACAAGGAACTCATTTCAATAACATGTGAAGGATCACTAATATAATGTCTCAAAATATGTACATGCAATACATCATGCATACGCTTCAATGAATCAAGCAAGGCTAGTCGATAAGCCACGGGTCCTTTATTTTACACAACATTGAAAGGTCCCACAAACTTAGGAGAGAGTTTAGCACCCTTTACAAACTTGATTGAACTCTTGTGCGGTTTTACCTGCAAGAATACTCTGTCTCCAACTTCATAACTGCAGTCAACGTGATGCACATCAACATAACTCTTTTTCTGATCTTGTGCTTCTTTAATCCTGTGTCTTATCAATTGCATTTGTTCTTCCATTTATTGAATCACTTATGGTCCTACTAGAAGCATGTCATCAAGTCAATTCCAACTCAATGGTGTTCGACACGGTCGCCCATAAAGAAACTGAAACGGGGCTAGTTTAATCGTACTTTGATAGTTTTTGTTGTAAGCAAACTCTACTAGTGGCAATAATTCTTCCCAAAATTTCTACTTGTCCATTACATACATAAGAAACATATCCTCCAAAATCTAGTTTGTTCTTTCTATTTTCCTATCTTTCTTTGGGTGATAAGCTCTGCTAAAGTTTAGTTGTGTTCCCAAAGCCTGTTTGAAACTGGTCCAAAATAGTACTGTAAACATTGATCCTCGACTGGATATGATTCTTCTAGGTACTCCATGCAACCTCACAATCTCACTGACAAATACTCTTGCTATGTATGGTTCCTGAAACGTTGTATGCACTGCAATGAAGTATGCACTCTTTGTCATAGTTTCAACTACCAAAAAAATTGAATCGTGTCTCCTAGCCATTAGTGGAAATCCAACGATAAATTCCATCGAAATGACCTCCCATTTTGATTCTGGAAAAACATGTGTCTATAACAATTGTGATGGATGTCTATGTTCAACCTTCACTTGCTGACATTCTATACATCTTGCCACATAACTAACTATGTCTGCTTTCATTCCCTTTGAGAAGATTAAAGGCTTAAGATTTTCCTTCATCTTCGTGACTCTCAGATGAGCCATGTAAAATGCTCGATGAGATTCACTTAAGATCAAACTTCTTATTTCATTTTTAGGCAGTACATAAATTCTTTCGTTAAATATCATCAATCCATCATTGTCTAATGAATAAACTTCATACTTCGATACCATCATAGTGTCTTTTCCAATATTATCTTTAACTTCTTTAAACCAGTCATCATTGATTTGTAAGGTTAGAATATTTTCTTGAAGATTCGTCTTAAGAGGTAATACCGAAAATATGCATGGTCTTTGATTCAATGGATCTGCCACTCGGTTCACAGTTCCTTTAATATAAGTAATTTAAAATTTGTATTCGCTAAGTAATTTTGACCAATGACTTTGTCGCGCGTTCAAGTCACTCTCTGTAAAAATATGTTGCAATCCATAGTGACATATCTTTAATTTGAATTTTCGTCCAATCATATAATTTCTCCAAATTATCAAGTCATATATAATTGCTAATAATTCCAGGTCATGCATTGCGTAGGTCTCTTCCTGATTTCTTAATTTCCTCAAAATGTAAGTGATCACTCGATCGTCTTGCATCAAAACTCCACCTAAACCTTCCTTGGATGCATCTGTGCATACTAAGAATTCCTTGTCCATTTCAGGGAATTTTAGTATCGACGTTGTTGTCAGCAACTCCTTGATATTTTGAATGCTTCCGTGCATTTCTCAGTCCATACGAACTTATTTTTCTTCTTTTTCAATTCTGTGATCGGATTTGCTATCTTTGAAAAGACTTAGATGAATCTTCGGTAATATCCTTCTAAACCCATAAAACTGCGTACTTCTTGTACATTTGTTGGTGTTTTCCATTCCATAATAGCCTCCAGTTTTGTTGGATCCACAACAATACCTTCACCAGATATGATATGTCCCAAGTAATGAATCTTCGACTACTAAAAGGAACATTTCGATCGTTTCCCATACAATTTGTTTTCTTATAGACACTGTAGGACCAATCTTAAATGTTCATCATGCTCTTCTTTCATCCAATAATAAATAAATATGTCATCTATAAAATCTTGAAAAAACTTGTCCAAGTATTCACAGAACACTCCATTCATCAAACTCATGAATACTCTCGGGGCATTCATCAATCCGAACGGTAAAACTATAAACTCATAGTGTACAAATATCATCTTAAAATAGATCTTACAGATGTCTTCCTCTTTAATCCGTAACTAGTGATATCTTGACCTCAAGTCAATCTTCAAAAACATTGTCTCTCCTTTCATCTGGTCAAATAAATTGTCAATCCTTGGCAATGAATAATGGTTCTTGATCGTAGCTTTGTTCAATTGACAATAGTCAATGCAAAGTCTCCAAGATCCGTCCCTCTTTCTCACGAAAATAACTGGTGCACCCCAAGGAGACACATTTGGACGTATAAGTACCAAGTCCAACAATTCCTACAATTTCATTTTCAACTATTGCAATTTAGGCGTTGCCATCCGATATGGTGTTCTCGCTATTGGTTTAGTTCCAGGTTTCAAGTCTATTGTAAACTCCAACTCTCTTTCAGACGATAAACCTAGTAACTCTTCTGTAAACATGCCTACAAACTCTTGCACTACAGGAAGGTTTATTAATCCTTCTTCCTTGACCCTTTCATTTAATGCTAAGATTGGATATAACTTGCATCCCTTGCGCATACTCTTTTTCAATTGTAGGGAAGAAATAAACCTCAAGGAATCTCCCTGGTTTCTTCCTACAATCACTCTACTTTGTCCCAAATCATCTTTCAAACTTAACCATTTCATCTTACAATTAAGTATTGCATCATGCGATTCTGGCGGTTGTTCACCGCTGCATGTATCATGTGGGCCTTACCTAAATATCTAGTTGTAGTAGGTCTTGATGATCCCACCACTCTGGCCTTCTCAATCAAATAGTCTCACTGGTAATGTGGATCACCACATTTCCAACATCTAGTCTTCGGTCCAGTACTCCTGGTCCCCAAAGTCGAAGCTGTTGGTCTAACACTCTGTGATCTCGGTATGTTTTGTTGAATAGGCCTAATTTTCTACTGTTGCGGATGATGTTGTTGTTGTTGTTGTGATCCTCTGTAAGGAGTCCTCTATTGAGGAGTCTATCGTCATGGTGTTGTGAACATAGGTCCCCTGGGCGTATCTCGATGCCCTTAAGTTTGTTTGGCTCGTGTATGATGCTGTTGTGCTCTTGGTGTCACCTATACAACCTGTTTAGAAGGAGTCATGCCATGAACCCTGTCGTTCATCTCTTCCTAAGATATGATGGCCTTCTAAACTGCATCATGTAATAATTGAGTTATTAGTATCCATACCTTTGCACGAATGTTGAAGTTAAGGCCAAACACAAACTTGTTGACCTTTAAATTTTCTGTGTTAAGATGTGGAGCACATGTAAGTAGCTCCATAAATCGATCCTCGTACTATGGCACCATAAAAATACCCTATCTTAAGGCATTGAACTCATTAAGATGATGCTTAATGAATTCCTTGGAAAAGTACCTCTCTTGGAACTGTTCCTCAAACAACTCCCATGACACGTCTTCGAAAACTATGTTTAGTTGAGGTAGGAGCATCTTCCACCATAGAAGAGAACTCTCCTTCACTTGAAACACCTCCATGCATAATTTCATGTTGGAGGTGTAATCATAAAGTGTGTAGCACATCATGATATTACACAACCATGCCTCAGTGGCTAAGCCGTCTGTGGCACCCATGAACTTGGGAAAATTCACTTTCTCGAGTTCTCTATGTATACTACCACTACTAGATGGAGATCTCGCTATGAAACCTCATTTGGTACAGATGCTCTTCCCTCATCCCGATCCAGGCGGTTAATTAATGCCTTAGAAATCCTTTGGAAGCATCTCATCATACCTACCACATCTCCCACAAAAACCTGCTCTTGTTCAACATTATCTCATTTACCAGGGGGTTAGACCTTTCTGGCATGGGTACTATCAGAGGTGTCACACCTCTTCCTCCAGCACCACATTGTCTACTTCCCCTATGTCCTTTAACCATGATTACCTGCAAGAACAATTTCAAAATTTTATTAGAGATCTAATTCAATCATAAATAGTTTAACATAGTGGATAGAATAACGTTCCAATGTCGTAGGGTTGAACCCGCTCTGATACTATATGTAACAACTCCTTTGTTACATCATGTAAGTAATCGAGAAATAGTAAGAGAATTTTTCTTTTAAAATATCATTAGAACAAGTGAAACATGATATTAACATACTTCAGTAATACACATTCTATTTCATTCATCTCATCGGACAACTAGATTTAGATACAAATTAAATGTATTAAGGACCTGCCACATCACATAAGATAACATAAAAAGTCTACCCACCAACCTATCTTGCAAGGTTAGGATCTCCAAGACACATAATCAACGCTCAAGTCTAGGACTCATCTAATTTATTTTGACCATTTAAGGTCTCAAGACTGGAGATTGTTCTGAGGAACAAGGAAGCATCTAATTTCCATAACTTCAATCTATTATGAAGTTCAACTATAAATCCCAACATTCTTAACTACAATTTATTCAAAACATAGAAAATCTAGTAACATGGTCACCACTTCATAACACAATTGTATACTATTACAATACCTCATCATCTTACTAAATTAATGGATAGGAAGAATTTCAATAATATCATGACATAAACTTAAACAGTAAAACCCAAGACCTTCAACATGCAATCTATTAAAAATGACAGTTTCATCTTTACTCAAGTTTACTTGGAATAAGTGTGACAACCCTATATGGTACAACCATGTAGGTAGATATCTGAAATACAAACAATTTAAAAGAGAAAAAGAAGAGAAGAGAAAAGATCTCAAAGACAAGAGGAAACCGTAAGCACACTCTGTACTTTCTGAACTAACAGATACTGTGATGGAGAAATTATGTAATCGTGTGAATGTTTGTGCTAAGAGTGAGTTACAATTTTTTATGGAACCCAAAGTTTCTCTTCTGGGTGTCACAAAGAAAACATGTCCAAATCCAGACTCCGGAAATGTGTAGATGGGCCCCTTGAAGGCCCAAAGTTGAGAAGAGGCAGTGTTAACTCATGCAGAGTATGCACAAAAGTGCGCAAGTTATCAAATAATGTTCATAGCTCATGAGGGATGCACAAGTGAGAACGAGAGTTCACTTCATAAATAGCAAGCTCAGGAGAAAAAATGTGTGCAGGGTTCAAGTGAGAAATCAAGAGTGTGAAATCCCTTTGAAATAATTAATGGATGGGATATGATCGTGAGCAGTCGAAATCCCCACAATCATCCAATTAGATTGGAGTAGCACACTCGTTAAACCCCTGATATATTTAGACTTTGTCACTTTGGTAGACCTGAGTTGTTTCTATTAAAATATCCCTGAAGCTCGAAGTTGCAGAGTGAAACTACACCATGGATCGTTGAGCGGATGTGAGCAGTTGGATCCTCAAGGGTTCGATTCTGATTCTGCGAGTTTAGTTTGTAACTATCTAAGAGTTAAGAAACCCTGAAGCTCTGAAGTCTTGGAGTGAAGGAAAGTCATATATATAGTGATTGATCGAGGACTGTTAGATCTTATAGCCTTCGTTCTTTAGAGGTTCGGTAATTCGACACTCTGGCAAATTTGAGTCGTGATGTTAAAGGTTAAGGAACTCATGGGGTCCCGAAGTCTGGAGTAAATCCTAATCGTCAATTGTTGGAATGACGTAAGCTGTATATCTCTGAGTTATTCAGGATTCAACACTCTAACTAGTTTAAGAGATAGATGCTAAGGATTAAGAAAAACGTGAACTTCCAAAATCCCCGATTAAAGTATAATCGTAGATCTAGCGACCAATCAAGGACCATTAGATTTTAGAGCCTTCGTCCATCGAAGGCTTGGTAGTTCGACACTACGAAGGAATTGAGTTGTGGTTGCAAAAAGGTGAGTAACTCTTGGAGTTCTAAATTCTGGAGTGGATGAAAAACGTTGATCTAAAGAGGAGTGTAAGCCATCAGATCTTTGATCCCTTCAATGGTTCGACGATTCGGGTGAAACAACCTAAAGTTGTGAAAGAGGAGAAAAAACCCAAAGACCGAAGTTCCATAATGAATCTCGACCATACATTCTCGCATGAGGAGGATATCCACCAGCCATTTGATTAAATTCATAATCATTAACGAAGGACAGTGGAAAGATACAGTTAACCTACAACTGTCGGTCAACCTCTCTTAAGACCGAATTTGTCTGATAACACTCCGAGTGAAAATGACTGTTGAAGTTGAAAAAATTTCGGAGCACCAGATTCCTAGAGCTCTGAATAGCGCTAGGTTCTAGCCCATGGTCACATGCATAACGTGACAAGGAAAAGGGACTAATGCCCAGGATGAAATGTAAGTAAAAACTCTCGAAAACCTTTGAATGAGCATCCCATGATCTTGAAAAATTTGGATTTACATAACAAAATTACAGAGGCTCCACCCTACTAATAACTTCGTATTAAGGAAAGATTCAATAGTGATACACAATAAATCTAGATTACCAAATTTCAATAGGGATCCATCATTCAATAGAATTGAATCATCATAAACTTAAGCAGGAAGTTATGGTACAAATTTCAGATCTAGTATACATTTCGACAAAGATCCCATCATAAGAATTGATTTGGATTTAAATCAAATTCATCAGAGAAACTCATGATATAATTTCATAACTAACTCCTTGGTTTACCAACTAACAATGAACTGTTAAATTCTTAAATAATCTCAACTAAAACATATGATCATTCAAACTTCAAATATAGATAAAATACAAATTTTAGAACATATACCATTCATAATATAAATTCGAATTTCACAATGAGGAGCAAGCCACCCCAAATTTAGAGAGTGAAAAATGTCTGAAATTACAACGAAAATTTAAAATATAAACATTGTAACTATTATTCGTTGGCAACAATTATAAATCTGAACTAATATTCTTTGACAACAATTATAACAATTGGCATTTAGGATTTCCATTGATTCTACATTGACCCTATCAGTCTAACATACTACTACACTAGGGCTACAAATAAATTCAAAATATAAAAATACCGGGACCAATGAAGGTGATGTGATGTAATGAAATGGGTTAAGTGACCTAGAAGTGAACTAGAAGATGCTACTAAGGAAGATACTTGGAGAGTATAAATAAGAGACAAGGGTCTCTTATGTAAATGTATCTTTTGCATCTAGTGTGCATCTCTTGTGTATATCTTGATCATGTATTGAAGATTTATTCTGAGAGGGAGATTATCTGAAGGATCTCATGGACGCATCAAAGTTTCAGCAAGTCTGAGATCATGACAAAAAAAATCTCGGAAGTTCAGAAACCTTAATTTCTGAGGTATAAAGGGGCTATAATGAGCTAGGGTGCGCACATCATACACATGCTGAATGAGGACAGGGCATGTACAATGGATGAAGTCCTATAGACTTGTGTGTGAGTTGGTGCCAGGATCTTGAAGACTGAAGTAGGTTCCAAATATGCATTCTATGGGCTCAGATCTACCATAGAAACTCTGGTATGGTTACACTATTATCTTGATGGATATTATTGCTTGTTGTGTAGTGAATGCTTAAGGCATTCTTGGTATGGTTGTTGTGATGTGGTTTGTGTTGGTTGATGGAGTGAGAAACACTCTTATGATTTAGTGCTGATATGATTGCTATAGTATGTTGATTTCTTATACATGATTGAGTAGCATTCATATTGTATTGTTGAGGAGCATGAGTAAGTTGTTGGAGAGCTTGGATGTGTTGTGATTGGTTGTGGGTAAGATTGGACAGTAAGAGACATAAGAGAATGTGATTGAAGGTTGCAGAGGATTTGAGTGAGTGATGAAAAGAAAACCCTAATTGATCAGAAGGTATACACAGATTGTAGCATAGACTGGAAACGTACATACACGAGTTGTAGTACTGGTAGGGTGTGTACATGCGTGTGATGTGCTACCAACATGTCGCGTACCTGTTGACATATTGACATTTGTTGAGGATTGTTGCCTCATATTAGTTGGTGCTGAGGATGTAAGATGAGTCTTGCATTATAGAGCTGGTGCTCTTGTAGAGTTGTACTCTATTCAGTTGTTGCTGATAACCCAAGGATTGTAGTTCATAATAAAAATAAAATTGTACATACATATTGCATTCCTTGTGTTCCTTGTGATGATGATTTGTTGATGATATATTGTTGATATATGTTCTCATTTAACTGATTATAAATGACAACAATAAGTAATGATCTAATGGTGATTTTTAACTAAGGAGTTTTGTGTAGGGGAAGTTTTGGGAAAAATATCCCCACACTCATTCACCCCCTCGCCTCTAAGTGTGGTCAGTGTGTCCAACAACCTTCTCATATTTGTCAAATTATTGTGGGTAACACTGTCACCACTGGTCACCACGCCAAAGTAGTGTCCCCCATCTATTCTCTTGAAAGAAAAAGAAATAAGATAAAAATGTAAAAAATGCGTTGAATGGGCTTGAAAACACTTGCATCCATGACAAGGTGTAGCTCACCCTCTTCAAAGGCACCCATAGGTAAGCCATACATTTCACTATCATCACTACACCCATTTCCCAAACATCCCCATACCATCTCATACATTTACATGACCTAGATTGGTCTTCACCTGGAAACATCGCACATCTAAGAAGAACTAGCCCAATAGGACGTCCTTAAAACCTCTCCAAACATAGATTGTATAATAATATAAATTCTTTGAGCATTGGTCTGGGAAAAATGGTTTTAAGCACATGTTTAGATATTTTTATTATTAGATGTGATTGACATTGTTATGGTCCTTGTGACTTATGAGCCCATGGAGGGCATACTTATTGTTTCTACAGGACCATGCCTGGCGGATAGGTACACATGGGGAGATGATTAGCTCATACCTCCATATAAAATCCCACCAGATGGATGTTGAGACCCCAACAAGGGGCATAAATATACTAGAGGCTTTCACCAGAGAGATTGGAGGACGTTCCAACAGAGATAGTCTGGAAGGCATGAACCTAGGTGGGTCTTTCCCTTCCATGTGATGTTTTCCCCTAAAGGCCCTTGATGTCATCATTCAGAACCTTGACATCAACTAGTTGAGGTGTCTAGCTTGAGGACGGTTTGGGTTGGCACCTGTGGAAGTTCCTGAGGGGTTTTGAGCCCCAACGTTTCACTTGGAGGGATAACGTTCTAACAAAGAGGCTAATGTCACCCTAGGAGGGAATGACGTCACCCTAAAAAGATACAATTAGGGTTTTATTGGATAATTTTTGTCTAAAATTGGATTTTCTCATGTAAACTGGCCACGTTGGCCTTTTTGACCTAATTTTGTAATTAAAGGTCATTTTCACTGTATAAATAGGGGATTTTCCGCTTGTATTTTTTCATCATTCATTCACTCGCTAAGTGAGGTTTGAAATTTAAGTTCCTTTAAGGCTCTTTTGATGAATTAAGGGGTGCACAACTCTTGGAGTAGACTTATATTGGTGCTTTTTGGAATTTTTCTTGGTGGAATGTCTTCAACTAGGCTATATGCTAGATTATTCTTGGTGAATGTAAGTCAATTTATGCAATTCTTCGTTACTTTTAATGGTTATAATACATTTACTTTTCATTTTTCTAAGATTATGAAATTGCTAGCTTAAAACCCTAGGATATCAAGCACATGTTATTGTCCTTGTCTTAATAGCTTTTCACCTACTAGATTGTGCTAGAAAAGCCTACCTTTTGAAGCATTGTGCTATATCCATACCATTGTAGAACTCTAGCATCATTTTCTTCATCAAGCCATTATTTATTTCAATCTTGCGCTCAAGTAGAAGGAAAACCGCTAGGCCCTAGGGTTACCTACTTCCTAGTAGTGGTTTTCCTTCTAGGGATTGTTGATTGAGGCCTTGGGTTACCAAAACCTCAAACATCATCCCTCTTTGTCCTTAGCTCACACATTATCATTTGATCCCTTCAACATTGTTGCTACAAAAGTGACTCCATTATCCCTAAAGACACTGTTCTAGACCTTCTATTTGATTGATTGATGAGAACAACTCTTAAAACTGATACCTTAAGCTATTTACTAACCTTTCCTAACCCTAGATTATACTAATTTACTAACCTTCTTGTTTTTGTTACAAAAGTAATCTATAACCAATTATTACAGTAGTAAAATCTCTTAAAAGCAATTTCAACAGGTGATTTTTACACAGCCTCTTTAGCTTCTAACAAATGCTAGCATAGTGCTATTATTAGATTATTATTTTTGGTCACTTTGAAGCTAATTTAAGGCATTGATTGTGAAGTCATTTATATATATATATATATATATATGCACACACACACACATTGTTGTTATAGATTTTTGTTTGCTTCATCTTTTATCAACTTGTTTCTTTCATTGACAATTCCAAGGTTTTATGAAGCACTAACATCAAACTGTACTTGCAAAAAATAGTGTTTTCATGTTGCTTTGTTCTGGGAAGGTACACTTAAGCATATCATTGCTTCATTTAATAAAACTTTGGGATTTTCTGATCGGTGTGAATTGTGAGAGGGGATAAATTTTCTTGATATCTAAACCTTTTCCTTCTCAAACCCCTAGGTCATCGGGGACGTATCCCCTAAGCTTCAACCCTAAATAGAAAGAGGTGTCTTATTAAGGTGACAGTGATAGGAAAACCTCATATTACGCCAATTGTCCCTCCTTTTATCCTTTCCCTTTTGGAAAATTACAAATTGCATGATAACAATACCCATCATTTCACCCATGCTAAAAAAAGATATCCCATTATGTTCATCGTACCATCATAATTACAATTTGTCAAGTGCTAATGAAGAGAAGGGTTTTTTGTGGTTAACCCATAACGACGGATTTGTGGATGACCCATAACCAGGTTGGTAATGTAAATCTTGTTGTTGATGTTGATTATAATTTAAGGGGTATTTTACATGTGTAAAAAGCATTACAATAGGACTGAATAAATCCAAAAAATAAAATTTGAAATAAAAAAATCCTATTTTCATGGCGGTGGACCTCTAGCTACAATGTTGTTCATATGTTTTGATACAGATGATCAAATCAAATTTTGCTGAATACTCATTTGAGGTATCAAAGATAGATTTCCATGATATAAGATACTTTATTTATTGTATCTTGTGGAGAAAAGAAAAATCTTCCTAAAACTCCAAGGATGTGCGACTACATTGTGTTATAGACCTTTGGTACTTCAATCAATCATATCTCACAAACCGAAAAATGAAATGAAATTCTGTAAAAGACCCATTTGAGCCAACAGACAATAATTTAAAATGAGCTATAGTATGCCCTATGATATGTTATGTAGAGGTTTTGGCACCTACATAAATGTTTCAGAAGATAGTTTCTCTCTATTCCATCCATTATTGTGCTTTTATGGCATCCATATAATCGTGGGTAAGATGAGAGAGAGATGGAATGAGGTTATCCAAGATTCCATATGTCACATATAGATTTATTAAGTTGTAAAATGGTTGCATGAATCTGTAATAATTTTGAATATGAGAGAAGCGAGTGTAGAGGTCCAAAAAGGATGTTAAGGGTTTAAGGGTTTGTAGAGAAGCTTGGGTTGTTGTAGAGGCCATGGAACCTTTGTGATCAATGACATGGAAACCCTACAAAATTTTTGAAAATGTTGCATACCAATGGATGTAGAGAATCCATGTAAGGATGATCTTACAATGGTGAATGGAGTTCCAAGGGAAGAAAACCCCTATAATTCCTCTGGACCAACTGTGATACTTACAATGTATGTCCCAACAAATGGACTCCGAGAATTCCAAGAGGAGGTTAGAGATTGTTTCAAATATTTGAACCTGAAATATGGTTCAATCCCTAATTCCCATGAATTAGTAACCTTCTCTGATACTAATGATACGGATTTATGAAGGAACGAAATGAAACATATAAATAAGATAGAAACGTTGACATACAACAATACACAATTTCTATTAAATACTAAAATATTTCGAGACTGTAAAAGAAAATACATAGTGGAATGAACTCACTAGAATGGTGGTAGATTATCTCTGAGAAGAGATGTGATGCCTATGTGAATTCAAAAGAATATGATTACATTGAGGCTCCCAAGGCCTTTTTAACATAAATCATAAATTATAAAACCATAAACGGGTAAAATCATGAACGTGGGTATCTATTTTGCTTGTTTTTTGAGAAAAAAAAATTTATATTTTCACAAATTCTTCAACTTCTAGTAAAGAAAAGCATTTTTTTATTTAGAATTCCACTTTATAGTAAAAACAAAACTTGTTAAGAATTTTGTTAGATTTCTATTGACTATTTTTCAAAATTTGTTTATTGAGATCTGATATGTCAACTTAGCAATTGTTTGATAGTATGTTCCTTAAAAATGAAGGGAATGATAGTGAGTTATGTTTTTACCCAACAATGTATACATTATTAAACTTTTGGTTTTGAAAAAAAAAATATGCTACAACAATCCACATAGACTCTATTTTATGTTGACTATAGTTTTGAATCTAACAGATGAATATTATAATTTCTACAATTTTTTGAAGTTGACCAATCTGAAAAAGTTCCAAATTTGAAACACATTTTTTTACCCATCATGTAGTTTTCTTAATTTTTACTTAAAATATAAAAATACCCTTTTGAAGAGGACAATCTAAAGCTTAATAATATAAATTTTCCATAATTTTCCACTTTGTATTTTTACTGATACAGATTTTCCATTTGACTGAATCATAATGTCACCTAAAATATTATGCAATGATTCTTTTGAAAAATTAATTAAAAATAGCTAAAAACAATGAAAATGAATATGAATTATATCAAATGAAAGTAGAGTTCATTCTAAAAATGTTGGCATTAGTTATGAAACTAAATTATTTTTATTTGCAGGAGTACGCTACCTCCAAAGTTGAAGTAAGTTGGAAAGAATTGGGAGTTTTTTGCAAACTATCCCATTTGGAGGTTTTCAACCAAATTTACTAAAACCTAACCTCAGAATATGAAACACTAAAAGGTTTGTGGGAACTAATGGGGGAAGTTGATATGTCAATGTCTCTAGGGCATAAATTTTTCATATGATCTTCATTTGGGGTTATTGATACCTCGTCAGAAAGGTTTATTTGAGGAGTACACATTTCAGATGGCCTAATAATTCCAACAAGAATCTATTGGGTGTTGACATGTCAAAAAATGTCTTTTAGGGCCCCAAAATAGCCCCCAAAGTTTGGGACCCGAAAATATGTTGAAAAAATGCCAAAATGGAAACTGTATGTTGATCTAGTGGAAAGGTGGGTGGCCACATATGTCAACCTAGCTCATCTATATATGGTGTTTCCAGACACTCCTTTCTCCTTACCATTTGGTTAATACAATCTAGAAGAATCACATGCTACAGATGGACTAATTCGGTCCATGTCCCATTTGAACCCTTATGGCCAACCAGTACCCACTTTTGGTATCAAATACCCCACCCCACGTTTTCAATCCCTTCAACTCCCACACTTGGAGGAAACCTCCCCTCACAATTGGGAAATTCGGTTCAAACACCAAGTCCAGAGCAAACCCAACCATGAAATACAATCCCAGTAATGGAGGGACATCAATTTTCTACAACCATAAATACCTCCCCCGTGAAGTAACCCGTATTATCCTTTCCCTGGTTCTCCTCAACCTGTTGCCTCTCCACCATAAGGGAAACAACATGTTGGTGTCAACTTTGTTCAACCTTATCCCATATGACAAGTTCAATATTTTGAATGATTAAATATGACAAATCTGGATACTTAGTCGAATAATGCCAAAAATAAAGTGATGCATCTCACAGAACTGTAGAAATCCTAACACCTATAGGACTATGCTCTGCTCTTAGAATGCACAATACTGATATTTGAACATGCAATATACAATTCATTTACTGTTGTTATTAATACTGAAATAGAAGAATTTTAATTACAACCACAAGAACACAAATAGGTTGTGGATCCTTTATTTTAATATTGATTTTATAATGCCCCCTTTTTTTACAATGTAATTGACGAATACATATTTCTCACCATACCAGAATTGATTACTATGTTGTTCTTATGCAACTGACACTATCTCTTCTCCATCTCATTCTTGGTGGTTGTCTTAGTCATTTCCCATTGACCTGAGAGAAACCTTCCTTTCTTCTACCTTGAATACAACCCCACCATCTTTCTTCCTCCTCTTTTTATGTTGTTTCTATTAGTTGATTCACTTCCCCTTCTGTTGGAAATATGAATAGTCGTGATTGTTCGATGCCTAACCATGTTTCCAATTCAGTTTTGTTTCATCTTCCTTCACCAATGATTTCCACTTGGTACTTAATATTCATGAGCTACGTGGACCGAATTTGGAATCAACATGTTGAGTAGAATCATAAAACTTCCATCACTAATCATGTAGCATGGATTTGCAACATAGGAGTTGCAGTGAGTTGCAGCACCAATTGTGTAGCATGGAGTTGCAGCATAGGATTTGTAGCACCAATCTTGTAGCATGGAGTTGCAGCATAGGATTTCCAGTGAGTTGCAACATAGTCAATTTTAACGAGTAACAACATGAGTTATCGATTAGAGTTTCATCCATCCTTATTCATCCTAATTTAATTGGTACAAAAATGTTTTTGGGTCATACAGATTTCCTAGAACCAAATATGCTCCTGCATCAGACACCCTTAGTAAGAAAAACATGAGCTCCTGGCTCATGTGGTCATTGTTTCAAAGGATGAAAAGTTTCATATGTGCATTATTTCTTCTTCAGAAACCCACAATGCATTCTCATATCCTCTATTTTTCCATTTGACCAAATATTGTAGATATTCTTTGTTGTGAGTTTTTCTACCAATCCTTCTAGCTAAAATTTCTTCCACTTCCTTATCTTGCTTGACTATTATTTGTTCCCATCCGTCCAAAATACTTTCATCGTCAAATTTTATCCTTCATGTAATTCATACATATCAACAACATTGAATGTTGGAGATAAATCGAACTTGTCTAGAAGTTCCAACGGATAAGCATTATCAGAAATTTTCTTCAAGATTTTTCACAGTCCTTTTTTTTTATACTTAAGATTTTTATAAGTACCTTTGGAAAAATATTCCTTTCTCAAGTGAGCCATGACTAAATCACTTTCTTTAAATATTTTTTTTCTTTTTTGCAGGTCTGTCCTCTATTTATACTTGTTATTTCTTTCTTCTAGTTTATGCTTACCCTATTGATGCAATTTTTTCATAATGTCTGCAAAATCACAGGCGTCAACACTCCTTTTATCTCCTAGATCCAATAAATAAAGCAAATATACCACCCCTTTAGGTGACCTTCAATAAAAAAATTGGAATGGGCTCTTCTTGGTAGACATGTTCACTGAATCATTTTAAGAGAATTCAACTTGTGCCAAAACTAAAATTCAACTTGTGCCAAAACTAAAGCCATCTGACTAGGATTTTCTCCACTCAAACTTATTAATAAGTTTCCTAAACTTTGGTTCACCACCTCGATATTCAGATCTGTTTGGGGATGATAGGATGAAGTATATAGCAACTTAGAACCCAACCATTTCCAAAGTTTCCTCCAAAATTAACCAAGAAATATTGTGTCTCTGTCTGAAGTAATACTCCTCAGTAGGCCATTTAATTGTACCATTTCTCTAAAAACAAGGCTTCCACTTTGCTAACATCACTTATCTTCTTACATGCTACAAAATGTGTCGTGTTTTAAAAATGATCTAATACTACCATCACAGAATCATACTTCCTATGTTTCCTAGGTATTCCCAAAACAAAATCCATGCTTATATCTTCCCATGGTCTTTCAAGTACCAGAAATGGAGTATAAAGCCCTGTATTCTAACTTCTACCCTTATCTAATTGACAATGTCTACTACACTCAACAAATTTCCTGAAATATTTGTTGATGATGGGCCAAAAGTATCGTTATTTCACCAATGATGTGGTTTTGTCCATGCCACAATGTCCCTCCTAAACTGCCACTGTGTAACTCTCTAATGAGGTTCAACAATATTGAACTATGTGGAATACATAACCGTTGGTTCTTAAAAAAGAATCATTCTTGAAAATTCATGGCTCTCTTCATGTCTTCCAAGTCGCTAGAAAATCTACATCCTCGTCATACAACTATTTCACACATTCCAAACTTATCACTACAATTTAAAAGGTGTTTAGAAATACTTCCCTCCAACTCATTGCATCAACAACCTTGTTTGATTTCCTTGACCTATGTTTAAAAACAAACGTATAACTTTGTAAAAATTCTACCTATCCATAATGTTTTTGATTCAATTTACATTGGATGTTAATGTACTGCAACTCCTTATGGTTAGTAGAAAAAACAAACTCCTTTGGAAGCAAGTAATGTTGCCACTTTTCAAATATTGGATCATAGCATAAAGTTATTGATCATAAACATAGTATTTCTTCTTCGTTTCATTCAAATTTTCACTGAAAAAGGTTATCAGTATACCTTCTTGGCTCAAAACTACTCCATTTTTTTCTCACTGGCATTGCAATCTACTTGAAACACCTTATTGAAATATGCATATGTCAATATTGGTTGTTCTGTCACCTTTCTCTTCAAATATTCAAATGAATTTTTTGTTGTTGTTGTCCACTGAAATGTGCCTTTCTTCATGCATTTGGTAAGAGGCACACAAATCTGACTGAAATTTCAAATGAACTTCCTATAGAAAATTTCTATTTGATGGAAACTCCGCATGTCGAAAGTGAATTTAGGTGTCTACAAATCAAATATTTATTTTATCTTCTCAGGATCCATCTCTAAACCTTCTTTGGAAATAACAAAACCCAAGTATACAATCTCCTTTTTTAAAAACATACAGTTCTTCTGATTTATAAGCAATGCCTCTTTCAATCATTGTAAAACCCTCTTCACATGCTCTCAATGTTCCTCTTTGCTCCTGCTAAAAATCATAATGTCATCTAAATATATGACAACAAATTTTCCCCAAAATAGTTTCATAACTTCATTCATCAGCCTCATGAACGTGTTAGGTGCATTAGTTAAACCTAAGGGCATAACTAACCATTCGAACAAACCATATTTTTTCTTGAACGTTGTCTTCCATTCATCACCTTCCCTTATCTAGATTTGATGATAACCACTCGTCAAACCAATCTTCGTGAAGTACTCAATTCCACTCAAACAATCCACGATATCATAGATTCTCGGTAAAGGAATCATGTACTTAATGATCATTTTAATAATAGCCTGTGAATCTGTACAAATCCTCCACTCACCATTATTTTTCAATGTCAAAATTGTTGGTACTGCACAAGGAATCAAACTTTCTTGAATTAACCCTCTATCAAGTAACTCATGAACTTCTCTATTTACATCTTGACTCTTTGATGGAGTCATTCGGTAAGGTTCTTTATTTGGAAAAATTGACCCTAGTACCAAGTCGATCTGGTGTGATACTCTTCTCAATGGAGGTAATCCTGTTTGTAAATCACTTGCTACAATTTCCTTAAATTATTTCAACAAGTGTTGAATCTCGACTAATATAAAATCCCTCTTCTTTGTCTCCTAAATCCATTTTGGAATTATGGCCAAACAACAATCACTATTTGTTTTCTCCCTTAGAAATTCCTTAGCAAAACATAACATGATTCAACTATCATTTCCATGAAGATTCTTATTGTTACTATCGTTCATAACTTTGTTTTTATTGTCTATATAATTTTCTAACATTGGTACCAACTTATAATGTTGACCATCCTTGACAAATTCATATGAATTTTATCTACCATCATGGAATGCCTTTCTTTCGAACATCCATGGCCTCCCAAGTAATGCATGGCATGCACCCATCTCTATCACATCACATAAAACTTGTTTGTTGAAACTTCCAATTTGGAAACTCAATAAACATTGTTCAGTCACAATGATTTATTGTCCCTTTTGCAACCATGAAACTCAGTATGAATTGGGATGTAGAATTATTTTCAATTTCAATTTCCCTATTACTTTAGTGGATACCAAATTTTTTGTACTCCCACCATCTATGACAAGATGACAACACTTATCATGAATTTTACATTTAGTTTTGAACACTCTCTTCCTTTATTTAGGTTATGTTTCATTCCTTGTCTCAGGGTTTAGTGTTACACATTATTTTCATCACCCCTATGACCATTAATGATGTAAACCTATATCTTGCCTTTAGAGAGGTCAGTGGCCTGAATTCCTGAAGAAGGAAGGGAGAAGAACTTTTCCTGAGAGAAGAAGTTGTATTTTCCTTTGTAAAAAGCCTATTAAAGAGGATTTTCATGGGCTTCTCTACACACAGGGTGCCTAAATGCCTGATTTCCACAGGCTATACTAAAGCTAGCATGTAGAGTTTCCGCAGGATGCACTATAGCTAGGGTGCGGAAATTCATACGTGGGAAAAATGAGCATCTTCTCGATGCTTATAGAAGGAGAATATTCTATGGTGAGGTGGCCTCCGAATGGTTTGGATCTTACTCTCTTTCATGATTTAGTGGGATCATCCTAACCTCCTCACCTTATCCTCTTCAGCTTATTAAAGGAGAGGATCTCTCATGGAGAAAGTTAGAATGGCTTGTTATTGATTTTTGTAGCTTGGAGTTTTTGGAGCGTGTGTGTTGGCTTTGATCTTTGCTTTGTCAAGATAGATTGTGAGTAGCTATCAAATCTACTATCTCAGAATCCATGGATTAGAAGTGTGAGTGAAGCAAGGAAATGTTGGAAGGAACCTGACAACATCGAGGAATCTGGTTGTATATTTCTTCCACATTATATAATACAGTGACATGTTTCTTTCTCACAAAATCATTCTCATTTTATTACATGACTCCTTGATCACATGTATAATATTTAATTGAGTATACTATTGTTTCTTTCACTTTGGTTGGTTTGTGTCATTGCAGATCCAATATCACAAGAGCACCAGAGAGGAGCGAGGAAAAAAAAGATATAAGGAAGCGATATTCAAATGTATGTCATTCATCTCTTGTTTGATAGTAAATTCGATGATTATAGCTTAGGGAAAGTGCCATGTCCTGTCTTGTTTTGTTTTAGATCTAGGTGGATCTAGGGGGATTGATTTGTGTTCGCACTTAAGAATTAGCCCAATAACATTGAGTAATGATATTCTCAACATTCATTTTTCTCCTTGATCTTAGTAGAGTACTTCCACATTCCCACCAACATCTACTACCTCATCTACTTTGGTAACTTGCAT
The DNA here is from genome assembly GCA_009831015.1 of Picea engelmannii. NCBI lineage: Eukaryota > Viridiplantae > Streptophyta > Pinopsida > Pinales > Pinaceae > Picea > Picea engelmannii. The sequence continues at coordinate 121,712 of ML791078.1, read as the reverse complement.
CCTAGCTTCATTTCTTCTTGTTATGTTCTACCTCTCTGGACATTCTGATGCTTTTTGACCCTCTACTCCACAATTATAATATGTAATTACATCCTTACCATGGACAAAACCTCTACCTATTCTAGTGCTTCCTCCTCCTCTTACATGTTTATTGTTGGTCACCTCATCCTCCTTCTCAATGCTTACTAGCACTTGCTCTGCCTCTACCTCTAGTTCCTTTTCCCTGGAAAGATTTTCATATTCTTCTGTCAATATTTTATTCCACCTTCAAGGAAACCTTGTGGGATTCATTTAAATTTTGAGATTAATGTGTACTCATCTCATCATGAATCTGTTACTTCATTCCATTTACGCATCTTGCCACTCTCTGATACTCTAGTTACTTCATCCCTGACCCGAGTGACAACTTGAAGAATTATTATGTATATTCATGCACTGATGTATATTTCTGCCTTAGATTATGTAATTGTTTACCTAAGTTCTGTTGGTAGTCATGATCCAAGTGGATATCATTTTCCACCCACCTCTTCCAACTAGCTCACATTCAATTTTCATCTTGATAATTTATTTCTAGCTTTTCGGGTTCTAAACTTTTGAGGCCCTAAACAATGCTTTTTGGGCCCTCCAAAGTCACACTATAGACAACGTAAGAGTGTGGAGACATAATGTGTATTCCTCGGATATACCTTTCCAATGGTCTATCGTGTGCCTAAAATGGATATCGTATGCAAAAATTATTTCCCTAGGAAGTTGATGTACCAACTTACCCCATTTGGGCCCACATAACTTTCGGCGCTTCATCTCCTAGGTTTATGTTTTTGGATGTCTAGGAATTTTTTATTACTTCTTGATGCTAAAAAGGTTCAGAGGCATCATTGTAATGTGCTCAGACAAATGCACATAACCGCCATAGCTCTTCTCAGAAATTAGCTACATCCATTCGAGCAAGATTGTTTCATTCTACATTTTATAGATTCAATAGATTTCTTTATTGAATAGAAGTTAAGTTTTATTGTATTATGTTATCGTTCTTTGTATATATGTGTTAATTTTATATATCTATGTTTCATTTTGTTCCACTAATAAATTTGGATCAATGGTATCATAGTGGTCTTCTCTTCATTTATTTCTCTATGCATGTCCCTAATGAGGTCAGGGTAGAAGCAATTGGGACTCGAACCAATTGATCATTTTCAATATCGGCCTCACTGAACCCGAAGAACACCCATGGGTGAAGAAAAGAGATAAGATGGGGAATAATATCCCTTTGAATTGTTGCTTGAGGAATCCCTCACATGACAGAGGAATGAGATGATGGATAATTGTGCGCAAATCCTTCGATGGTCGCCAACAGGTGACACATATTACTTGAGCGGAGGTGCCGCCCCCTTCAAGGTACATATCAATTTTTATATTCCTATATTTGATGGTCAAATAGATGTGGATGTTGTATACAAATGGTTAAATCTTCTAGAAGGGTATTTTCCTGTCCATAACTTTTCCGATAGAGAAAAGATTACATTTGCACTCCTTAAGGAAGTCAATCAAAAGGGTTCATTTTATGGTCCATTCTTATTTTACTCACGATAATTTTAAAAAGTATGTTTAAACATATTTATTTTTAAAAATTTAATCAAATGACAATTTATTTCTTAAAAAATGATATTAAATTTGAAAATTTGATAACTAATTTTTTTAATTGCAAGTAACACTAAATATTACATTGGTGTAATTTGTTATCCTTAAATATATTTGGGCTTGTCATTAAATATTTCATTTTCTCGTGACATGTCAATGTACATGAACAACACCAGAATTTGGCCCTGTCCATGTACATGGATAGACCCGAATTTGGCCTTTTCCATTTACATTGATAGGCCCAAATTTGGCACTGTCGATGTAATGGACAAGCCCGATTTCTCTTTGTATTCAATAAAGAAAGAAAGAGTAAATATATCCATACCTTGAGTTGTCCCTTTTGATATACCATGAATATGATATAAATTTTTACATACAGGTTTTCTATCACCCCTGTAGATTTCTTATGGCCAACGACTCTGAGACCAAATGAGATATTATGCATATTCCTTTCTACAAATAGAGGTATAAAGGATGTTAATTATTTTGAAAAACATAAATATACTTCTACATTGTCTCCACGAGGAATTTTTAAGACTAATATCTATTGTTGTCTAAGAATAAACTTCACCACAAGTTTCATAAAAATATTGTGAATACAAGATTGTATTCTTCCTCAAACATCCCATTACACATCCTACCCATGTGATTAGAATATCTGGAGTTGATCATGGAAGAAATTATCCTATTGTTGAGGATTGTGAAACCAAAAATTTGTGTTGCTGAACTTAATGTAAATTCTAACCTTGTACAATATCTACTGCAAACTGATATTCAGAAAAGAACAGAAAAGATGCAATGGAAAATATAAACATTACACATAGATTTTTCACCTGGAAACCCAAACCGGGAAAACCAACATATATTATATTCATACATTGTGTTACATTGTTTACAATACAATATACATATAGGAGCCAGTGGCATCCAAAACCCTAACCCAATGACTTGGATTAGTCCAAAACCCTAATTCCTTAATCGGAAATAGAAAACCATTGGCAAAAAACCATGTGCCGAAAAACCACCTAATATCATGTGGTCCCGGAAATATGTCGTCTTGGTAATATGTCGTACCGAAAATATGTCGTCCCGGAAATATGTCGTCCCGGTGGAAATATGTCTTCCCGAAAAAAATAAATTCGGGGGCATTGCCCCCGAACCCCCGCGCGAGGAGCTCCACCCCCCTGCACCCCCCAAGGGGGGGCCTAGCGCCCCCCCCTCTAACCCCCCTACGCGCCCGATACAGATGCTCAGACACTACTACTCATGCAAAGAATATAACACATACCCAACACTTAACAGACATGTTTATTGAGGATCCAACCCATTAACTTCCAACTAGATCCTTGCCAAGCTACTTTGCACAATTGAGCTTATTCACTCCTGCCCTACCTATCCTACTTGAAAAGTGAGACTTATTTTCAATTATTTAGTCTGTTTCTAGTGGATCCATCTATGAAACAAGGTCACAAATGAATTCATGCTCTGATTCAGAATAATTACTTTGACATGTACCTAAACATGAAGCACCAGCTGATATTCTTGATATGGTATCAAGAATTGTTGAAGAATTGAGTGTTTCTATGGTTTGATGACTATATGCAACAATTATTCAATGTTATCATAGTTCTATTGATATTATTCCCCACCATTCCTAGTTTTTATGTCTACCTCTGTCACATTCAATTGTTGATTGGTCTCTAGATTTCATACAATATCTAGTGATGTACTTGGTGGAAGTTGTTCAATTCCTGAATATAATGTGTTCAATAATTGCTTGATTTCTTCCAAATATTCCTCTTCATGATGGTTGATCCAGGTGGATATCGATGGCCACCGTCCTTTTCCAACTGGCTCAAAACAGTTTCTGGCACTTTTGGTAATTTACTATTTTTAGAAGTTTTTCGGGTGCTGAAACTTTAGGAGCCATTTTGAGGCCATAAACGACGTTTTTTGGGAAAACGAGGAGCAACATTGAAGTTCTTTCGATGTTGCTCATACAAAAATTGTTAGTCCTCAGACAGATATTTCTAATGAGGTATCAAGTGCATCAAACAAAGATCGTATGAAAAAGTTACAACCTCGGGAAGCTGATGTACCGACTTACCCAAACGGGGCCCACCTGACTTTTGGTGCTTCATCTCCTAGGGTTAGGTTTTTATATGTCTAGGGTTTTTTGCATTCCTGTTTATTGTAAAAAGGCCTTCAGAGCCACATTGTAACCATCTTCAGGCGAATGAGTGCCTCTGTCACATCTCTTCTCAGAGATAAGCCACCACCATTCTAGCAAGCTTGTTTTCTGCTGCATTTTACAATTTTAGCTTATTTCCTTATTGAATAGAAAACCAGTTTTATTGTATCTCTGTTATTATGTGTTAAGAAACTTCTAATAATCTGTAGTCATTTCGTTCTGCTCATAAAATCTAGATCAGTGGGATCAGTGGTATCAGAGCAGTTTTCTCCTTGTCGTCTTAATGCATGTCCCCAACAATGTCAGAGTACAAAGAGTTGGGCCTCAATATTATTTCTCTTGAGGAAAAAATCTCTCACATGCCCAATCAAACTCTCATGGAAGGAGAAAAGAAATATGACGGGACATGAGATCCTTTCAAACTGTTGATTGAGGAATCCCTCACACAACAAAAGAACGAGATGATGGATAGTTTTGTGAAAATCCTTCGGCGGCTACCAACAAGCGATGCATATTCTTCAAGAGGAGGTGTCGCCCCCTTCAAGGTACAAATAAACTTTGATATTCCTACATTTGAAGGTCAGATAGACGCAGATGTTGTAGATAAGTGGTTGAATCTACTAGAAGGGTAATTTTATGTCCATAACTTTTTGAATAGAGAAAAGATTACCTTTGCGCTCCTCAAATTTGTTCCCCATGTCAAAGATTGGTGGGAAACTTTCTGTGAGGAAAAGGAAACAGAGGAATCCTCATTATTTACAATCATGACCACCTGGGAATCCTTCATGGATGCTATTAAGGAACAATACTACCCTATCGAAAGTTATGATGACTTATATACCAAATGGACTACACTGCGGCCAAAAAGAGACCAAGCAGTGCCAAATTTCACAAATATCTTCCATACCTTGTGCACCAAGTTAGGTATCAAATATTCAAAGAGACATCTAGTGCTCAAGTATCTTGGTGCTTTGCATATATACATCCAGACTGAAATGGAATTTCTAGACATCTCATCCTTGGGTGTGGCCTACCAATATGCCGTCCAAATTGAGCAGAAGCTCAAACAAAAGACATGGCAATTTGGGCCTAGGAACCCATCACAACAAAATCCAGGAAAGGGCGGCCCCAACCTACAGAAAAAAATACAGAGAAAATATGGACATTATTAGGACAACCAGTCCAAGCCGCAAGCAAAGAAGGACACTAGAAAGACAAAGAAAGATACCGGGAAGTGGTGTGACTTCCATAAGAGCTCTTATCATAACACTGCTGACTGCTACTCAAATCAGTTGCTGGTGGCTGAAGTTAAAGCCTTTGAGTCAGATGCGAGTTCTGACTCCGAGTCAGAACCAGAAAGGGGAAGACAAATCATTGACATAGAACCCAGTGCCACCGTTGTTACCACCAAGCTCCAGCCTAGTGAACCAGACAAGCCAAAATAAGGAGAGCACCTCTTCCATTCACATATGTGGGTAAAAGGCACCCCGTTCCACTTCATCATTGATAGTGGTAGCCAGAATAACCTCATCTCAGCAGAGGTCATCAAGGGGTTGGCCCTGTTGACAACGCTGCACCCACAACCCTACACCATTGGATGGCTCCACCAAGGAAGTGATCTCCACGTTAGTCAATAGTGTCGACTGTCATACAACATCAAGCCCTTCAAAGACGAGGTATTGTGTGATTTTTCTCCTCTCGAAGTTTTTTATGTTATTTTGGGCCAACCTTATTTATGGAAACGCCATGTTGTATACGAGTCTAGGCCTCGTAGTGTCATTATTACTTCCAGATCAATGGTCATGACATTTTTTCCATGTTATATTCTTGGTGGTTGTCAGTATCTGTTCTTGAATTGAAACAATATTTGTAGTTGTTTCCAAGATATGAGAGATTTGTTTGAGGAACATTCTTTCTCCAACCTATCTTGAATCCCTTGACAATTTTCACTGGTTTGTATAGTCCTTGACTTGTACATGGACTAGTACTAAGTGTATTTAATATTCTTACACTAATATTTTGCCCACTAATTCATACTACTGAATGAAAACCACTCTTGCATCAAAAGTAACGTATCACTATTGAATGAAAAACACTCTATCTCACACTGTTGAAATGAAAGACTTACTTTCTTGAAACGAAACCTAACACTGCTGAAATGAATCACTCTTACTTGAAAAATAATTTCACTTTGCTGAAATGAAAGCACAATTGCTTGAAAGGGAATAACAAGTTTTTGGAGGAACCCACTAAAATGGATGCATAGATTCTTATCTCTCGTCTTACCATTTTTCCTCCCTCTTGTTGTGTAATTTAAAGGAAATCTACCTACCTAAACTCCAATCCCTTTAGCACCTCCTCAGAAACGGTGCCAAAAATATTGGTACAAATATATGACATATTATTTCCAACATTAAATTATCAACCTCAAGCTAGTAAGCTTGTGAGGTACAGGCATTATATGTGCAAGACTAAAGCTGGGATATCATGTAAGTACAAGAACTTAAAAGTAACTAAGAAACACACTTGCACGACACTATTAAGAAACAATTACTTCCTCTCAAAATTGTAATGTTGTCTAATCATTCATTGAAAGGTATAACAAAAGTCACACTAAACTTGCTCAGAAAGGAAATACATAAATATGAAATAAACTAGTTACAAATGAAATGAAAACACTCTATAATTTTACTATCTACAAATATAGCAATGCTCCATAAGAAGGGGGGCTTGCCTTCCTTGATAGCAGGCTAATACAAACTCACATTAACCAAACCATACTAAATATTTTTATTCCAAACACCAACTTTGTATATATATATATATATATATATATATATATTAAAAGGAAATTACATTTTCTATCTACCTCTCTATTTCTATTTTCTTCAACACCGGGCTGTATATTCCCATCTTCAAACAAATATACAAATCTATTATTCGATGGATTAAACCATCCACATACTATTCATCCTATCTTGATCTTAGAAAAATAATTATAGAGAAAATAATAGAGTTCATTAACCCATGACAATTACAATTAGATCTTCACGATCACATTAGTTGAGAATTGATTTGAGGAAATTATTAAGTATATTGATTCTATCTCATTCATATAAATGAGATCAAATATCTCATTTGACTGATGAGCTATCCAACATTCTTCTCTAAAGAGAAAGTTTGACTGGACCTTTGAGCAATGATCCATGTTTCTTTATAACAACCCGGGCGTAAAAGGAGCAACACATAACCATCTTAGGATTTTAATCTTAGAAACCCATGTGCCCAATCTCATCAAAACACCTGAAGATATGTCAACCTTTAAAATCGCATATGGAACTCAACTCTATTAGCATAAATTGGACTCTGTGAACATGAATGCTTCATTTGGCACATGAACTATTCTCATCATTCACCTCCATTAATAAAATATAAATGGAGCAATACCAACCTCAAATATAACCAATTAGCCTGATAAGCATTGCAAATGAATCAAATGTTACTCAACTCAAAACCCAATTGAAAATATGAACACATAAACCTAAATGGAGAAATATCAACCTCAAATATAACTAATTAACTTAATCATAGGCTTTAGATGGATCCAATTTGACAACCATTGCTAGAAGCCTCTTTGTTTTGGTGGAATGAAATCACTCCTATTCTACACCAATTGTTTCATGTATTTGTCTTCTTGACAAGAACCTAGATTATTCATTAGATATCTAACCAAATAACAATATCTTAACCCTCCTTGTTGATCCGTAGGATCTTTTAATGACTTATGGTTGAGTTTTAATTTTGCATGCGTTAATTAACCATTTGAGAAACTTAGGGAAAGAAAGAGGAAAGAAGAGGAATTATAATAGCCATATACACATATGCATATCTGAAATGAAATAATGAACAACAAACCATAACACGCAGATTGATAACGGAGTTCGACACAACTTTTCCTACGTCTCCGGGCCTTTTTCTCTGTGGGGGAGGCTTCTTTATTTCTGTTCAAAAGCTCAAAAGTACATCGTTGCAATGCCAAATGGATACAAGACTGATCTGGTCATGTTCTTCGAGATCTCTAGAACCATGCAAAGAAAACGACACGCAAAACGGACGTCCGAAGCTTATAGAAATGATCCGACAGCGTCTCCTCCTCAAAAGCTTCTCTGCCTCAAAATAGCTTTAGCTTGGTTTCCCTCCAGTATAACCCTGCTCTGACTGCTCTAATGGCTTCGGAGCGGTCAAAGACCCCTATTTGGGCTCTTTCGTCACTTCAATCGGTCGAAAAACGAAGAAGTTATGCCTCCTAGAAGTTTTCCCCTTCAAGCTTGCTGTCACTCATTCTACAGAACGCACCCCTTGTTCTTTAAACCTGGCACACACACTTACTTAAGCGCAAATACCCAACACCGGGTGAAATCGTGCCAACGGTGCAAATCGTAGAACGGTTAGGGCACCTCCAGCCCCCAACTGCCTAGGCACCTGGGCATATGGTGGCATAAGACCTCGCGCAAAATAAAAAGGGCTTAACCGTTTTAAAAACGGTTTGACCACTTCCGCGCACTCTGTGTGGTCATATGTGTAAATGAGTGTGACCGAGGGCTCTGTTATATCTGCGTACAATCACATATATGGTGGCCACGACCATGGGCCGATACATATGGTCACATAAACAAGAATATGATCATGGGTCCGGGCTAAGCCCCGGCCCGACCTTCCGCCAAACTTCACAATTTGCAAACTTAAATACATATGAACTCGTATATGTAATAAGAAACAACGTGTGACCCATTGGTATGTTATAATTGGTGAAGGCCCTTGGTGGTGGGAAAGGTCATCGGTTCGAATCCAGTCGACTACTAAAACTTTTAATTAACAAATCAAAACCAAAACCGGGGTGCCACGTGGTAGCCCATGATTGGGCCACGTGGCACCTAATCATTTGACCAAATAATTGCCACGTGTCGCAATGTGATTCACCGAAATCTGCCAAGTCATATTGCCACATCAGCCCTATCGTACGGCTCTGTCGCCTGCCATGTCATCCGTTCCACATCATCATACGGTCGCCACGTCAGATGCTGACGTCATCCGTGCCACGTGTCACCCTTCCAGTGGTGACACGTGTCACCTTCGAATAGGTCCATCCATACGCCCAAATGTCCAAAATTGCCTGCCACGTGTCACTACCTGAGGCTGCCACATGTCTCTTGTATAGACCTGCCACGTGTCGTCTGTACGGACATGCCACATCAGCGTCCGTACGGACTGTACGGACTGGACAATTAGCAAATTTTTTTGCCTATTTGACTTTTCGGACATAATGCGATATCTTCTCCATACGAAGCCCATTTGACAAAGTAAATATACCACCGGAATCAGGAAAACGAGACAGGCGCAATGGCACAGGTTTCTTCGCGTTTCGAGCACTTTCATTTTTGAGCATTTTTCAAGCCCTATCAGGCTTCTGGATCCGATTTCAGATCACATGCTATAATCATGATTATTATTTTATAAATGAAATGATATATAAAAAATTCTTTGTACTCATCAAATGATGGTGTATTAAATACAAGTTTTGAATGAGGGCAATAGAGGTAACATTAAATGCAATTAATATATTCCTTGAATATATTGACTCCTCGATAACCTTGGTGAGATCACCTTCTATGACTTTCTAAAATCCTACAAAAAAATCAACGGGAACCCATTGAAACCAAGGCTCTTTATTTTTTTGAAAAAATATGTCATACCTCCTTGAGTTCATCTTTTGAGTCTTCCTCCAAAATCTTGAACATTAATTTCCTCTTCATTCATCTAGCGAAAAAGGAAATCATTTTGAGCACTTCAACAATATTGGCTTTACTCTCTACCTTGCATAATTTTCCGAAAAGGTTCACACTTCCCTACAAAACATACACAAAACTAGAAAAAACATCACCATCACTCCTTGTAATCTTTCCATATTATGTTTGCATTATTTTGATGTTTCCCAAACTAGTGAAAAAAAATTGTATTTTATTCTGTGCTTTGTTCAAGCAAAAGATCTTGCATTTAAGCCTTAAGGTTGCCCCCCTTGGATCAATGAATATCTACCTTCTTCTTTGTTCTAAATGCTTGACTTCATGTTTTAAATATTCATTAGGATACATACTAATACTTATCGACAAATATCTCACTTCTTCATGTGGCTTTAATTACTTGACTTCTTTTTTTAAATATTCATTGGGATACATACACATTCTAATATATACATTATATTTTGAAAAAAAAACACTAATTTGAAAATATCTATTTTCACCCTAGTCAAACATAGTTTCCATTAAATGAAAACCCATCAATTTTGAAAACTAATTAGATTTCCTATATTTCATGTTCTTACATCATCTTCCAATTCCTTGAGCAACTGTCTCAAACTTTGTAAACTAGAAAATCTTTGTGCTTTTAGTTTTATGTGTCTTAAACTTTGTAAACTAGAAATTATTTGTGCTTTTAGTTTTATGTGGTCAATACCTTGTTATGAGAGATAATCATTATTGTTCATTGACATCAAAAACATACACCAACACTTACAATGGGTATGATATGTAACTCAAAAAACATAAATTAGTGTGATCAACACTTTTTTTAAAAGAGAACCAACATTGAGAGAGCCTCCCTATTCATATTTTGATGCTTTGTCTTATCTTTGTATTGATTATTGTTTGTTCCATGTCCTCTTTTGCAAGTTGTCCTCATCCCTCTCCCAAATCTATGATGGTTGAGGGACACTAGTCCAAGATTTTATTATTCATAAACTTGATAATATTTAGTTGTGCCAATTGATTCATTACCTAATGCAATGCATCTCATAGCTCTAAGCTCTTTATCCTAAACAATATCTACAAGTGTAAGTGTTTTTCATGGTAGATTATCAAATATCAAAGTACACATCAGTGTGATATGAGGTCTCATTTTCTTACCTGTTGCACCATATCCATATTCTTTCATAATTTACCATGTACACCACTAATCCAATCATACCTAACTCCCTTTGCACAATTCCTTGCTATTAGCCACCACATCATAAGGATGGAATTGGTGTTCTCATTTATCAACAACATAAATATAATATGAGTGAAAATAAGCATAGAAGTGCAAAAGAATGCTTAATTCCTTTTAAGGCTGCTCTCTAACAATTTTGAACTCTTCAAGAAATTTTATGTTATTTTTCCTCAAGTTTCAATTTTATTAGATGCAATTATTAAAGTTCTTTTAGTAATTTGCAAGTTAATATATCCATGAAATCTTAGGATAGAAAGTTAAGAAGTATTCATTGATATTATATAAGGTACTATTCTTTACCTTTCCTTCATATTGCATCACCATCTAGGTTTAACACCTTGGCCAAGTGTCTTAGTTATTAAATAGTCAAATACAAATGGTTATGATTTTCCTACTTCTCCTTATTGTCAAGGAAACATTAAGGTTTTCACTTCATTTGCATCTCATTTAGGACACCCCATACTTCATAGTACATAGTCACACATATAGTTGTTAGTTTTTTCAATATATGCCTTTCATTCTTTGAAGTTGTTATAAATGTGTATACCTTCAAATTGTTATATATTATATTTTCATTTTATGTTTCTATACCTTATGTTTTCACATTCATGGATTTTTAAAGGATAGATCGAGGAGAGATATTGAGACATGAGTCTCCAAATATGCCTCACAAACGCTCAAGGATATCAAATGAAGGAGGAATGGGAACCCCTTATTTGAATGAGACATCGAGTACGTCAAAGACCCCTATCTCGACAAGGCATCATAGCTTAGGAGGGGTAGCTAATGACCAAAGACAATCTAGTCAGTTGAGGTGATTATTAGATGAATCAGTGAATAAATCAACTAGACAGAGTGCTCAAAATAGAGCTATGGATGTATATTTTTTAAATAGGTTGCACATAAATAATCCAACATCGAAGAATGTAGGGAACCCATCACATCAACAAAATATGTTTGGTAAATTTATTTTGTTTTTGTATTTTTTTGTGTATTTTTTGAACTCTTCAAGAAATTTTATGTTATTTTTCCTAAAGTTTCAATTTTATTAGATGAATTTATTAAAGTTATTTTAGTATTTTACAAGTTAATATATCCATGAAATCTTAGGATAGAAAGTTAAGAAGTATTTATTGATATTATATAAGGTACTATACTTTACGTTTCCTTCATATTGCATGACCATCTAGGTTTAGCACCTTGGCCAGGTGTCTTAGTTATTAAATAGTCAAATACAATTGGTTATGATTTTCCTACTTCTCCTTATTGTCAAGGAAACATTAATGTTTTCACTTCATTTGCATCTCGTTTAGGATACCCCATACTTCATAGTACATAGTCACACATAGTTGTTAGTTTTTTCAATATATGCCTTTGATGCTTTGAAGTTGTTATAAATGTGTATACCTTCAAATTGTTATATATTATATTTTCATTTTATGTTTCTATACCTTATGTTTTCACATTCACGGTGATCCGGATTATTTTCGGCACGAAATGAGAGCGGAGATATAATAAAGAAATGCCCAGAGATATTGCAGATATTCAATAATATAACAGAAATGTATCAGAGATGCAACCATAAAAACAGATATACAGTAATACATGATTTCTATTAATCAAAGAAATGTACAGGGACTGTAAAAATACAGAGTGAAAGACTCGCTAGAATGGTGGCAACTTATCTCTGAGAAGAGATGTGTCGGCTACTCGCATTCGCAAGAAGATCATTACAATGAGGCTCTGAAGGCCCTTTTACAATAAATAGGAATGTCAAAAGTCCTAGACATCCAAAAACCTAACCCTAGGAGATGAAGCGCCAAAAGTCATGTGGGCCCCGTTTGGGTAAGTTAGTACATCAACTTCTCGGGGTCGTAACTTTTGCATACGATCTTTGTTTAGGGTGCACAATAGCTCGTTGGAAATATCTATCCGAGGCCTACAACGCTCGAGACAAATAGCATCATAGATGCTATTTTGCGAGAGCAACATTCCCAAAAAAACATCGTTTAGGGCCTCAAAATGGCCTCGGAAGTTCAGGACCCAAAAAAACTGCTAAAAATAGTAAATTGCCAAAATTTCCAAAAAGCTGTTTCAAGCCATTTGGAAAAGGTGGGTGGCCACCGATATCCACCTGGATCACACAGATTTTCAAAGGATAGATCGAGGAGAGATATCAAGACATGAGTCTCCAAATATACCTCACAAATGCTCAAGGCTATCAACTGAAGGAGGAATAGGAAACCCTTCCTCGAATGAGACATCGAGGACGTTGAAGACCCCTATCTCAGAAAGGCATCGTAGCTTGGGACGGGTAGCTAATGACCAAAGACAATCTAGTCAGATGAGGCGATTATCAGATGAATCGATGAATAAATCAACCAGACATAGTGCTCGAAATAGAGCTATTGATGTATATTTTTTAAATAGGTTGCACATAAATAATCCAACACCGAAGAATGTAGGGAACCCATCACATGAACAAAATATGTTTGGTAAATTTATTTTGTTTTTGTATTTTTTTGTGTATTTATGTTTATGTTTTATATGTTTTTTGTTTATGGTTTTGTTAAATGTTGTAATTAATTTCAAATGTGTCTTTGTGTAGAGGATGAGTTTAATGCCAGAGACGATAATGAAAGAGAGAGTGGTTATCATGTAGAATCCAATGTTGGTGAAGAGGGTGAAGGTGGATTAAGGGGACGTTATCCAGAAACAAAATATTACACACCTACGTCCACATATCCCTCAGATATTTGTGATGAGCTTACTTGGGAAGGGTATGCTGAAGAAATGACCCTTGAACGATGATCATGTGTTAAAAGTAGGCTACAAAATTATTTGAGGTTCTTGGATCTCCCTTGAGAGAGAAAGCAAAGCTTGGAGATTGTTTTTCATTATTTGCAAAACTTTATGGATGCATATCAAAATATGGGGCCAACGACCCATATTTTCGTCGATTTGATGAGGAGACATGTCATAGGTGATGGGCCCCAATAAATAGAAAGTAGTAAAAAACAAAGTTTCAAAAGAAGATGCAATTTATATGTGCAATTTCAAAGAGGGTCCAAAGAGAAAGATGTTGAAGGTGCAATATTTTAAGCACCCCAACATAGCAAGACATATTTATCATAGATTTTTGGCAGCATATGGGAAGTTGTCGTGGAATGACGAGGTTACAAATTAATTTTCTACGCCTTTTTATGGAGATATTTTCATGGGCATGCACCCTATTTATACTAGCCTACCATCCACATATTATGGGTCTGGTAAATGATGAATATATGATCGGAAATGGGAATATCAAAATGCATCATTATAGAGGCCTAAACTACCTTTGGTATCTTTCCCAATAGGGACTTTTGTTGTTGATGTTTGGACAAGATCGAGAAGACATTCTCTTAGAATAATAATTAATAATATAATTATTGATTATTAAATATCATATATAATAAGTAAATGATAATAATAAAAAGTTATTGATTATTTAAGGGATGCTTCCTTTCATGGATGGCCACCATATGTTACCTATATATGGAACACTCATCATTGTAATAATATATCAAACATATCTTATATGAAGAAAAACATCATGGTATCAGAGTGAGACTAGGATAACTCCCTCACAGGAGGGCCCAAGATCCTGAGAGAAAACATTGTAGCCATGGCTCATGAAGTTCATAGAGATTATTGAGGTGCGTGTGTAGAAAAACCTCCTTGAGGACCGTGGATTATGTAGATATCTCTACAAATAAGGGGACATCCTTCACCATGGTAGTTTTCCACGGGAGGTGAGGTGTAGGGAGAACATCCAACAAAAAAGGAGCAATTGGCACATCGACTACATCATCGATGGATACCAATGCTGCAAATTAATTTTTTATGAAGCTTCCACGATTTCAATGATTGTGCAATGACAACTATTCTTAGTCAATGGAATATGATAAAATCATCATTCCAATATTCATTGTTATGGAACACGAATGAATGATTATATAAGTTTCTTTGTTTGAATTTCAAATTATTTGTTGTTTGAATTGCACATGATTTGCACCACCAGTCCGCCTTACACACACGATATGGAGAAGCACTGTGCAAATTTGGATCCATTGATCACTTGATCTAACTCAACGAAATCTGTGATGTGATTATTTAAAGTCTGTGAGAAGGAAAATGATCTATAGAAGCTAGTCAATACCATCTATTGCGATCTCATCAATCTGTTGATTCCCTCCTCGTGAATAAATATTACCACATGGTTTTGTGGAAAATCCTGGACATTGGAGTCATTTCATAGATCTCATAGGCAACAATTACAAGGAATTCATGTGAATCACACAAACTATGACCCTCACGCCAGTTTAGAAGAGAGGAAAGTGGTGGTGCATGTTCATGTGCTCGCTTCGAGAACAGAAGGGGAGTTGAAGAACTAACATTCCCTAGAGTTTGTGAGGTAGGGAATTGATGAAATCGACCAGAAATTAAGGAGATATCAGTCATGGTGTGATGATGTGTAGTTTCTCTGTGAGTGGGGGGTCTCCCAAAAGAGGCTCATGGAGTCCAGAAACAATTTTAGATTCGCCACGGGCGATGGTCAAACCTGAGCCTTAATCTTTCTCTCTATTCCCGGATCACCTAATGATACAAAAAACAAAAAAATATGTTGAGTGGTATGATGTGTTGTGTTCCCTACTCACAGACCTGTAGTCAAGGGTACTCCAGAGGCATTATTTGATAGAAATATGGAGCACAAGGTTTGCAACCTACACATGTTGGGAAGAGAGTTTAAAGAAGAGGAATTCCATGAGTTAGATCATGCTAAGAGGATGGATGTTCACAAGAGAAGTATGTGGCTTGATATATGCACCATGCTAACAAGATATTTTTAGTTATTGGTTTAAGGTTTATTCTGTGATGCGAGAAAAACCATGAAGTTGGATGATAAGGCCATGAGTGGATTTGTTGAAGGAATAAAGAACAAATCCATCCATAGAATATTTTGTTAGTGAAAGAAGTCATCAATTGATTGGTCATAAGTGTGTTGGAACAATTGTGTAGGAGGGAATGTAGACTTCCTCCTAACATGCCTCAGATGGTCAAATGAAGGAACCAAGACATTGGTTTCAAGAAGAAACCTTGATATGTCTTGGGGGACATTGGTTCCATGAGGGAGCCTTGATGTGTCTTATGTATGTTTTAGGAAGGGATCAAGAGGGAGTACATCGTTCCTTACAACCATCAATAGAATGGGGTTGTAGAGAGGAAGAATAGATCAAAATTTATCTATATTTCTGTGGACAAAGGAATCCATGAAGGTAGTGTATGTTCAGAATAGAAGTCCACATAAGAATTTGAGGAACATGACTCCTGAGGAGGATTTAACTAGATTGAAGATTGAGGTTAGAAACTTCAATCTATTTGGGTGTGCAGTATACATTCATGCACCCAAGGAGAAAAGGACCAAGCTAGACCCTTTAGGAATAAAGGGTACATTTGTGGGGTACAATGAGTCTTCAAAGGCATACTAGATCTATATCCCTGGTCAAAGACAGATTTAGGTAAGAAAAGATGTTACCTTTGAGGAGGAGGTATCCTTTAATATATCTGGAGGATCTCACACAAAGATGGATCAAATTGATCCAATTGATACCATTGATCTTGTAGATCTAGTTGATCTTCCCAAAAATATTGCAGTAGGTCGGAAGAGACCTACATGGGATCATCAGACTCTCAAGGAGGAAGAAGGATATGTATCTCCTCGTGGTGCCTTCCCAATGAGAAAGAGACCTAAAAAATATTCATGCTATGTCGCAGCTATGAGCCACATCATTCTTTTTGAGCCTTCCTATTATGAGGAAATATTTTCTCTTGTTGCTTGAAACACTTCTATCTGGATGCTTATTTCCCCTGCAACATCCATGGGTTGGAGAGTACATCAGATGGATGTAAAGACAACCTTTATAAATGGAGAGATTGAGGAAGAAGTATACATCGAGTAGCTAGATGGTTTCATGATACATGAGGAGTCTCATGTGTGCAGATTGAAGAAGGACTTTTATGGAATCAAGTAGCCACCTCGAGATTGGTATGTGAGTATTGATGGAAACCTGATGATTTTTGGGATTCAACAAAAGTGTTTTCGATCCCACCATGTACTTTAAGACTGTTAATGGTGATTCCTTGATTTTGGTCATCTACGTTGATGATTTATTCCTCACTGGTACAAATATCCTTATTGTTGAATGAAATTATGTGTTGGCCTCTAAGTTGGAGATGAAAGACCTTGGTATGATGCACTACTTCTTGGGACTAAAGGTTTGGTAGATAATTTATGAGATCTTCCTAAGTCATGGGAAGTACACAGTTGAGATATTGAAGAAGTTTGGGATGTTGAACTTGAAGCCCGTGGCTACATCAGTGGTCATGAATCTGAAGAAACTAAGTGTGTCTTCTTCCAATCCTGATGAAATTGATCCAACTCTGTACATACAACTGATTGGATCATTGATGTATATGGTTAACACTAGACCAAATATTTTCTCTGCAGTGAGTGCACTTGGCCAGTTTATGATTCAACCGAGATAGACACACTAGATTGTTGTTAAGTATGTGTTGAGATACATACGAGGCACATTTGGACATGGTCTAAGATATATTTCCAGTATTGATATGATATAGAAGGAATATATTGACTTTGATTGGGTAGGGAGCATAGTGGATACAAAGAGCACCTTCAAGTGTTTCTTCACTTTAGGATCTTCCATAGTTTCTTGGTGTAGAAGGAAACACAATTTTGTGTCTTTGAGCATAGTAGAAGCAGAGTACATTGCATTAAGTATGTTAGTTCATGAGGTAGTATGGCTTCGCAAGCTCCTTGATTATTTATCCAAACATGTGTTGGATTTCTCCATTATTCATTATGGTAACCAAAGTTGTGTGAAGATATCAAAGAATCTAATGTTTCATGACAAATAGAACCACATTGAGATCAAGTACCATTACATCCAATACATGGTGCAGAGGAAGAAAGTATTGGTATTGTACCTTCCCATAGATGAGCATGTTTTTGATGTTCTTACCAAACCAGGATGAAGTTCAAGTACTTCCATGACAGACTTGGCGTGGAGGAGAATGCCTCCCTCACTGAGAGGGAGTGTTTATGTTAGTAGATTCCTAAGAAATTTTCTATATCATACTCCTCTATGACTAAGTTGTTTTGATCTGTGATGACACTTATCTGAGAAGGGATAAGTGATACACTTATTTGAGAAGGAATAAGTGTGTTTGGACTTATAGCCCAACGTCCCTTGTGGAGATCACATGAGGACACGTCCCATGTGGAGAGCACATAAGGACATGTGAAGGGAGTTGACCATTGACGTCACACACTATGGGAGTTGGTCCTAGTATTTCTAGAGGGTGTAGCCTCTAGAAGTCCACAGTACCACGTGTGTCAAACATTCTCTAGATCACACTCCTCTGTGAATTGAGTTGAGTTGATCTATGAATTGATCTATGAGCATTTGGGCTTATATCCCAACGTCCCATGTGGAGATCACATGAGGACATGTCAAGGGAGTTTACTCTTGACATCACACACCATGGGGAGTTTACCCTAAGTGTTCCTAGAGGGTGTGTCCTCTAGAAGTCCACATGGGAGTGCCATGTGTGACAAACCTTTTTCTACTATGGTGGTTGTGTACCACTGGCGGAGACTGCGTGTCTCTAGACAATAGTTTTTTACTAATATGGAAATATACCTTCCTAGCTAAGAGGGAGTGTTGATGTTTCAACATCGGTCGAAACTTCTCCTAGATTGAGCTGCAGAACAAGGGAGATATGATACAATTATCATAAAGGTGCACTTGTGGTGAATGGGCCCAGGCGTATTCCTTCCTTGATCATGACAAGGAATAATATGGACTCAAGTTTCTTGAAGTACTTTCCACATGTTAGTTAGCATCAGGCTAACATTCACTCATAGGTGTGTACTTGTGGTGAAAGATCCTAGTGTGGTATTTGTCCTAGTCATGGTGATTTGATAAGGAATGATAAAGACTCAAGATGCTATATGTTATTACATGTGGACCCAGAGTGAGCCTCATCTCATAGAGAGTTAATTTGGTTGAAAAGGGAGAGCCATAGAAGGAGTTTCTCCAAGGTTTAGGTGGGAGAGAAATGTCTCCCAAGACTTACATACAAGTTTCATGAGTCTAGGGTGAATTTTGTATTCTTCAGAGACAAGATTGGAATGATGCAGAATGTATCCCTTGTTGAGAGGGAGTGTTGATGTTTGGACAACATCGGGAAGACATTGTCTTAGAACAATAATTAATAATATAATTATTGATTATTAAATTTCATATATAATAAGTAAATGATAATAATAAATATTTATTGATTATTCAAGGGATGCGTCCTTTCATGGGTGGTCACCATATGTTCCTTATATATGGAACACTCATCATTATAATAATATATAGATCATATCTTATATGAAGAAAAACAACATTTTCATCACATTCAAAGATGCGATCTACATTAGATGTTGGAAAGGAGGCCAGGAATGCAATCAAAGAAAAATTTGAGTCAATTTTTTATGGTGTTGATGTTGTCTTAAACCATCAGAGAGATGAAGCCAATTCTTGGGCCAATTTTTTTACGAAACAGATGAGGAGATACATTCCTTGTCCATTGAAGATACACTAGAGTATGAAAAAAAATTCCGCAATTGTTGGAAGGATTTGATTCAGAATGATGAACCAAATACTGGATTGGTATGTGTTACAGTTAGTAAATTTTTTATGCATTTGAGGATAGTTTTCTTGGAGTTCTAGATCTAGATACATATCATTGTATCTTTAGAAATAATTTATTTGTTATCTTCATTAATCACAATTTAGTCATATGTTAAATGAATCGCCATTAAATATGGGACTTGATTCATTGAGTTTAAATTTGGATGTGATGAATCAGGTATGTGTTTAAAAATATCCATATACATGAGCACTTCATTTGTCCAATTTTCATACCTTGTCAAGAAGATTCAATATACAAGAAATTTGTGTTTTGCTATTAATGTGAACACATTGAACTCTAAAATTCTTAGTTGCATTGTTCACAGATTCCCATTCCATCTCCCACTAATTGGGGAGGCTTGTCGTAATTCTCATTGGGAGAGTTTGAAGAGGGTGGGAGTTCACATGTATAATTTCATGTTGAAAATAATTTTAGTTATATGAAAATTGAAATGTCATTTAAATTATTAATTTAAAAGAAAAATGTCTTACATTATATAATTTATTGAATCTCATGGTATGGTGGGTAAGACCATGTCTCAACCAACTATGGAAATGCCATCCTCTTATGTGTTTGATGAAATTTAGGTTAGCACATTACAGGTATTACATATTTCAAAATTTAAAACTATGATTTCATGTGTTAATCATTTAATTTTAATTTTCAAACAATTTTTTTTTAGAAATATTAATTATGTAAATAATTTCCTTTATGTATATGTACAAATTTCAAATTTGTTATAGAGAAATGCGGAGAAGAGAGTGTCTGGGACTGTGCTTGAAGAGGATGTGGAGAAGATAAAGTCGGAGACTGGGCTTGAGGAGGATGCATCCTTACCTGAGAAGGATGTGTCCATTCATGATGATGCTTAAATGTATGTACATTGCACATTTGCGAGTTTTAGTTTGTTTTTTTTATGGGATTTTAATATATAAGTGTACAAGCTT
>ML791078.1:90128-101033 GCA_009831015.1 Picea engelmannii | reverse complement strand
AGTTACATTACAAATTGCACATGATGCAAAAATTCTCTTCCATTTTTTTCCCTTTTTAAAGATCCATATGCACAATATAACTTTTTGAGTCCCCTTTCTTTACATCAATGGTTTAAAATATGTACTTAGGATTTACACAAAAATAAAGTTACTGGATCAATTTAGTATTGTTGAGCTTTCACATCAATCTACAATTGTTTGATGCTTTAGTTTAATATATGCTTTATTTATGCTTTAGTTGAAAAATTTAAACATGATAGATACCTATTCCTCCACATCAATTGTTTATATAATATATAGATACAACTTCTAGACACAAATACATGTACTATCTTGTATTGTCCTCGCTATTGGTGCTTTCACAATAGCTTACAACTTTTCGAGGATTTACTTAGTAGTTTAAATATGTACTTGTGGAAAAATTGATGAACCCAAGATAGAAAAATTGATGAGGATTATAAGAATTAATGTTATCTTCACTAAGGGTTCACATCAATCTACAATATCACTCTCCAATGGTTGACATCAATGACAACCAACAATCCATACCAATAGTCCATCAACCTAAGCCAACTATCTAACAATCGCCCCCTTTGGCATTGTTGGCAACACCAACATTAATGGAAACACTTATTCAAGATAACATTCATTCTTATACTCCTCATCAATGTTTCTATATCTCCCCTTTTGACATCAATGGAAAAGGGTATCTCCCTTTGAGGCTGCTCCCCCTGACTGAACTCTCCTTGGGATTTCTCCCCCTATGTACATGCCTTTTATTTTTCTATGTGTTTATAAGCCTTTAATTACTCTCTCTCCCTTCATATGAATAATATCTCCCCCTTTGAAAAATGATATCACTTTGAAGTCATATTGCTCATTCTTCCCTTGTGACAATCTCTCCCCTTGGAAACATGCCTATATTCTCTCTCTCCAATAATTTACCTTTGCATATGATAAATCTCTCTCCCTTTGTCATCAATGGAAAAGGTATCTTTCCATATGGGGTTTCTTCCCCTAACAAAACTCTTCTTGAAACTGATCTCACAAACTGAATTGTCCTATTTATGGTGCTTCCTCATGTACATCTAAGACATATAAGATAAGCATTCAAAAGAATTCATTTTGGAGTAGAAATTACTCCTAGTCTCTGGCGAAGATACTCAAAGGCTTCCCATGGAAGCGGTTTTGTACAGATGTATGCCACTTGTTCTTTTGTGCCCACATATTCAACTCTAATGTTCTTCTCTACAACTTGTTTCCGTAGAAAGTGGTACTTGATTGGAATGTGCTTCATCTTGGAGTGCATCACCGAGTTATTTGAGATATTGATGGTGCTTTTATTATCACAATAGATTGGAATGGGCTCATCATACTCAACCTGTATATCTGTTAGAGTTTTTTCATCCATAGAACCTATGTACAACATGTTTTTGCTACATTATACTTTGCCTCGACTGTAGATAAGGATATTGATGATTGTTTATTTCTTAACCATGATATTAAACACTCACCCAAGTAGAATGTTTCTCCACTGGTGCTTCGTTGATCATCAATGAAACCTGCCCAATTTGCATCCATGTAGGAAATAAGTGATAAATCCTTTCCTTTTGGATACCATAATCCAAACTCTTCTATTCCTTTGAGATATCTTAAAATCCTCTTCACTACTAATACATGTGATTTTTTTGGTGATTCTTGAAATCATGCTACCTTTCCAACTTGTTGCATTGCATCAAGTCTAGATGTTGTCACATATACTAATCTACCAATCATTGACCTGTATTTCCTCTGGTATGTAGACTTTGAATCATCATCTTTTCTCAACTTGCAATTGTTTTGCATAGGAGTGGTAACTGGTTTGCAATCTTCCATTCTGAACCTCTTTAGCATTTCTCTGATATACTTAGTTTGAGAAATAAAAATTCATTGGTTTCCTTGACATATCTGAAGACCCCAAAAGAAGGATAGTTCTCCAAGTAATGACATTTCAAATTCATTCTGCATATCCTTTGCAAATTTTTGGCTTAACCTATCATTAGTACTTCCAAAAGAATATCATCAACATAAATTTCAATTAATAAAATATTACCTTGAGTTACCTTGATGTAGAGGTTGTTGTCTACGCTTCCTTTCAACAGTTCATAGATAGTTTTTTCATTGTTGTTGTTGAGCATTAATCTGTTTTGAATGTGAAATGATGTATGCACTGCATGTGTCCAAAAAATATATGTCAATTTGGAATCCATTAGCATTGTTCGAGACATTTCCTATGTAATTATCATCCATTATGATAATGTTCCTTTGTCTATGAACCAATCTTTGAACTAATCTATGAATCCATTCTCTAATCCACTATCATATATCTGTCCAAACCTGCCAAGTGTTCTTACGAATCCATCTCTGTCAATACTTTCCAAGACTCTACTTGCAAAACTGTCCATAATGTTGACCCATTTATCACTATACTATCATGAAGTCTTGATAAATATATCAAACTGTACTTCTGTTAACTGACTTCTCTGAGTCTGTCTTCTCAAACTCTGTAAGCTACTCGAAGGATGGTTCTTTGGTCTGTCACAACTATCGCATAGAATCCCCCTGTCTAATATTCATATTACTTGGAGTCTCTAAGAAAAATGGCTAAGAAAAATTCCTTCTTTAATGTTTATTCATCATCATCTTCATTGGTAGATTTATCATCATCTTCATTGGTATATTCATTATCTCTCTGAGCTCTGACTTCTTTCTTGTTGACTGTGGATTCATCTTTCACTACAATGCCTGAAAGTACAATCTTTTGAACTTGTTCCTTATTTACTTGTCCTTCCTTTATTTCAGTTATTTTCCAAACCTTTATGTATCTGACATCTTTCTTTTTCTCTTTAGAATTTTCTTCATTTCGTTTTATTGCCAATCTTGCAATCTCTGATACCTGGTCTTTGTTCACCAGTTCTTCCTATTTTCTTATCCATACTTTCTTATATCCGATATTAGTGTTCTCTTTTATGGAAGTATCGATCATGCTTCTACAATCACTGGCTATGTGTCCATAGTTATGACATTTGTAACACTCAATGCTAAGTGTGGCCACATAGGCACTTATTGCTTGAACATTTCTTTTATAATCCATGAAATCTGCAACCTTATGTCCAAAATTAGTACAATAAAAAAAATGACCATAAAATAAATTTGCATACCTGGGAGTGAATGATCTTCTTTGTGGTGTAGTCCTTTTAAACTTTTGCCTTGACTAATCATGATTATGATTGAAGCTTCTTTGTGGCTTGAACATGGATGGTATTCTTGAATATGTATCTTCAATAATTTTCTTAGATTCTGGCTGACCATGATTCCTTCCTTTGAGTACTTCTTCATAACTCTTTATATTTTATTCATTCTTCTTTTCTAGCAACCTAGAGTGCTTCTCTTCATTCTCTATAACTGATGTGGATGTTTCTGTCTCTTCAACGTTCTTGTTGAGCTTGACGATTTTACTTCTCAATGTGACAAATTCTTCTTTAAGGTTCTCAACCTCTCCTTCTTTCTTCATTATCTAAGACTTCATGACTTCTTCTGTTATTTTTTATTCTTTAAGCTAAATTTTTAATATGATTATTTCTTCTTTAGTTCCTTTCTCTTCTTGACCAAAATCCGGCTCAAGATGGTTTAGATCGTTAGTTCTTTCCTTAAGATGATCTATCAATATCTTCTCTCTAATTTATGCTTCTTCCTTCTGTGCTTCTATGTTGGTTTCCAAACACTGCTTTTAATATTCAAGATTTTCTTTCATCTTTCTGGATTCTTCTAGCTAAGTTCTTAAGTTCTTGATGACCTGCTGGGCTTCTTAAAAAATGTGAGCACTTTCCTTTTGTTTCATTAATTCTTTCTTGAGTGAATTGTTTTCTTCTCTTAGTTCATCTAAAGCACTAATCAATTCTTCTTCATAATTGTCTTTCTTTTCAATTAGTTTTTTTGTTTCATTTCCTTCATGGCATTCTATTTCAATATGCCCATGTTTTTCAAAATTAAAGAAAAACAACATATCTCTGGTGATTATGTACTCTTCATCTTCTGAATCCGCTTGACATGGTGAACATAATTCTTCTTGATTTTTATCTTCATCTTCTTTGACATTTTCTGAATCTGTGATGGGTGAAGAATATATGTCATGTAAATTATCCCAAATTTCTTTTGATGATGAAAATTTACCAACCTTTTCTCTTACCGGATTAGGTAATCCTTCCCAGATGAAATCCATTGCTATTTTGTTATTCTTCTTCAATTCCTTCTTGGCTGCAGTCTTTGCCCTTTTTGAACTATCATATCCTGTAACAACTGATAGCCAAATATAATGTCCCTGTGCCTATAAAAATAATTTCATCCTTATGCTCCACATCTCATAATAAAAACAATTCGGACCATTAAACATTGGTACTCCATTCTCAGAATAATCCATGATCTCCTTCTAGTGGTTAAATTGTTTCCTAAAGGAACCGACTTTGATCCAAATTATTGGATTACTGAGAGAGGGGGTGAATCAATAATAGATCAATTTAATGCTTTTTAACCATATAATTCAAGTGTTATATCAATATAGCGGTATCATCCAATAACTGCAGAGTAAATAAGCAATGAAAAAATGAACAATCATAGACATATACAGTACACCAGTGTTTTACGTGGAAACCCAAAGCGGGATAAAACCACATAATTCTTTTTCTTATATGTCTTGAAGAATTACATTCATTGGAAGCACCAAATTCCTTTGTTTTCTAGTTGAAATTGAAAGGAGGCTCTAACCCCCTAGTTTCTCAGGCTACAACCTGAGAGAATCTTCAACTCCCCAATTCTCTGGCTACAACCAGAAGGAGGATACAACCCCTTATGTTCTTTGGCTACAACAGGAATGTGGATACAACAAACTATCCTTGCCCCGTCCAACCACCATAACATATAAGTAGAATGATGGAACTACTTTCACACTATCAGATATACTGCTATAAACCTGTACCAATCAACCTGTAATCAACCTGTACCAATAAACCTGTAATCAACCTGTACCATAAACAAGTGTATCAACCATGCACCAACCTATACCATAAACAAGTGCATCAACCATGCACCAACCTGTACAAAACCTATACCATGAACAAGTGCATCAACCATGCACCAAACCTATACAAAACTTGTACCATGAACAAGTGCATCAACCATGCACCAAACTTGTACAAAACCTGTACCATGAACAAGTGCATCAACCATGCACCAAACCTGTACAGATAACCTGTAAAAACAACCTGTCCAAACAACCTATCACAACAACCTGTCTCATCAATATTATCAACCAAATCAGATCGACTCACCAAGACAACTCTCAAATATGTGCATCTAATAATATACCAATACAAGTATGCTACATCATCCATAAACCATGTGTCAACAATACTACTAACAAGTGCCTCCAACCATGTACCAAGTATGTACCAATCATGTATCAACTACTCATAAGCTATGACTCATTAATATGTACCAACATCATCAACTATTCACCTCATGTATGTGCCAACTCATCAACTACTTGTCTCAACCATGTACCCAACATGTACCTCAACCAAAATCCCTCATCAATTTCATCATCCAAATATGATTTGTAACTATGTAATATACCTGGTGTATATCATCACATACCTACAAACCTTAGCTTTAACAACAAGAGACTATAATTTTCATCAAACTTTACTTTAGTCTCAGATGACTAGTTTTGGATTAGTCAACAACCCTAACTTGAAATAATCATAACTATGTACCTGTAATGAATAAAGATCTGAAAATAGTACACAATGTTATTCAGTGTGTTTTGTGCAATTCCTCTAGTTTTCACTACTTGGAACCTCTCCGAAAAGGAGTTATAGAAAAAATGACATACCTTATTGAATTTTGGCTTATTCTAGAGAGCGAACTTGTAGAGCGTTCCCCGCACATAATATTTGTTTTGTGGATATGAAAATGTTACACGAAATACTAAAGACTGTATTATAACCAAAACTTTTTGTATTACTTAATTTGGATCTATTTTGAAGATGTTATGATGTTTTTACCCGAAACACTTTTTTTAGACTAGTTTCAAGACTAGCCAAAAACACTATTTTCCACGGAGTGTAACTCCAAAAATGCAATGACCCACAAGCTGAAATTTGTTCCACAACTACTTAGATATGTTTTATCAATGTCCTATCAATTTCATGGTCTGAATCATTCTATAAAAAAAATATTGCGAAAATGGTGAGATGACTTGTAAATAACATACCTTAGAAAGAATCATCAAAAGAATTTATCCTCCCTTGACTTTTGGCCTTCTTTACTTCACCTTCTCTTTGAAATTTGGCTTATATATCCTTTGGTTACCTCATTCACCTATAAGTATTCAGTATTCTCAAGTGGGATGTAAAATGAGAGAACCTTGCCTCTTATTTATACTTTCATGTAGCTTCCTCAAGGGGTTACCTTTTAACCATCTTAACCCACTTTCCTTATTTTAGGGTGAACCAACTTCTAACCACTTGTCCAATTAGTAATTTATCCATTAAATTTATTATTTAAATAATTTATTTTGTATCCACTTTGACTTATAGTACACTCATCACTTCACTTTACCTCAAGGGGTTACCTTCTAACCATCTTAAACTACTTTCCTTATTTTAGGGCTAACCCACTTCTAACCACTGGTCAACTTAGTAATTTCTCCATTAAATTTATTATTTAAATAATTTCTTTTGTATTCACTTTGAATTATAGTACACTCATCACTTCACTTTATTATTTACCTTCTAAAATTCTCTTAAACCACTTTGACTACTTTGACCTTTTGGGGCTTCTAGATGACTTATGAGGGTTCTCTAACTCCACATGGTCATAAATCTCTAACCGTGAGGATTTATGTGACGTTACACATACCACTGGAAATGGAATGACATGTAATATCCATATTGAATAGTATTACCTACAAATATATAAAAAATCATACCGTTATCCATCAAACAAACTTGGGTCCATTACCTAAACCTGGGTTCTCCAACTTCACATGACCATAACTCTCTAACTGTGAGGAGTTATGTGACATGTACCATCGGAGATGAATCTAATATCATGGCCATAGGAAGAATAGTCTTACCTTCAAATATATTAAAAATCCTACCATTATACATCAAACAAACTTGGGTCCATTACCCAAACCTTTGTGCTACTGAAATTCGCTACCAGACTTTCTCCAAGGGTTGACATCAATCACTAAGGGTTAAAAACAATCTACAATATCACTCTTCAATGGTTGACATCAATGATAACCAACAATCTATAACAACTATCCATCAACGTAAGCCAATTATCTGACAATATCCCCCTTTGGAATTGATGGAAACACCAACATTGATGGCAACAATTAGTCAAGATAACATTCATTCTTATACTCCTCATCAATGTTTCTATCTCTCCCCATTTTAAATCAATGGAAAAGGGTATCTCTCTTTGGGGCTGCTCCCCCTGATTGAAATATCCTTGGGGATGCTCCCCCTGTCTACATGCCTTTTATTTTTCTTTGTGTTTATAAGCCTCTGATTACTCTCTCTCCCTTCATATGAATAATATCCCCCCCTTTGACAAAGGGTATCACTCTGAATTCATATCGCTCAGTCTTCCCTTGTGGCAATCGCTCCCCTTGGAAACATGCCTCGACTTAGAATCAATGTTAAATAAAAAATAATAATTTGATAGATTAACACAATTTAATCAATTTTATCAAAATTAGAGATAGATTACCATACTTGAATCATATCAAAATTGAAAAACTTCATCGTATATTTATTTAACTATCATCAAATTTCATTGAATATTTAACATAATTTCACTGAATATTTAATAGATGAAGTGTTAAGAACACAAGTGAAAATTTTCAAAGAGGTCTTAAGTTTAAAGCACATAGATATGAAACAATTTTTAAATCACAACTAAATGTGAAATACAATGTGTTAAATGAAATTTATAATGGACATTTAATTTACATATTAATCATAAATATCAAAGTTAAAAATCAAAATTATATTAAAGTTAATTATAAATTAAAAAAATAATTTTATATAGAAACTTAAATTATGAACATGGCATTGGAATGTAATGAAATGGACTATTTTTAAAACATTGTGAGAAGTTCAAGGGAAGGTTGAAAACCACTTTTTTTGGATCCATATACGTACATAGACATCAAGGTGCAATGTGAAGCCTTTTGTATCAATACAAATCAATATATGGATATTGAATTTACATTGGAACTATGAGATGGGCTATTCTTAAAACGTTGTGAGAAGTTCAAGGATATATAATTTATATGATACAAAAACAATAGAGTATAAATAATTTGAACTTAATTTATGTGATAAATTAAGAAGTTCAAGGGTGAAAACAACTTTTTGTTTGGAGTTCCTGCTCACGAGTCTCTTCATTTTCCCTGTGTGCACTAAAGAAACATTAGTCTTGATGCGATGAACTCTAACAATATATTCAACCGCATCCTTGAAAAGATGATGTTTATTTTCTTTTCGATAGAACACATCCTTCCTATAGAATAGATATGGACTACCCAAGACAATTCTGCAAATGTCAAGAGGCACAACATCTAACTCGATCTCATCAAAGAACTTATTTGTTATTGCAAATCTAATCTTACATTGTTTTGTTACATTCAACTTAGCATCGTCACACACCCAACCTAATTGGTATGGATTTTTGTGAGGTGTCATCTTCAATCCCAACTTCTTAACAATCACTTCATATATTAGATTAATTTGAGATCCATTGTCAAATAAAGTATCTATCTTAGTATGCTTGACTATAACTCTGACATGAAAAAGCTCACTTCTCTTCTTTTGATCAATATCACTTTCAATTTTGGTGGATTGAATCGGATAATTTGAATTGATAGATGATATATATTTTCTTCCTATGGCCATTATCTTAGATTCATCTCCGAAATCTAACCCTAGATCCCAATGAACAGATGAAAAAGTTTGTTGCTTCCTTTTATCCTTGAATTTTCTTGGTTATAATTCTGGATGCATCTTCTAACACTGTGATTCCTCATGTCCCTTTTTATTACAATGGGAACATGTACGTCTTCCCTTAGATTGATTCATTTTGGTTGATTTTTTACTCTTCCATTTACCTTTCGATTTCTTTTCGAACTTGAATGAGTTCTTATCTTCACTCGCATGCTTACCTTTACTAGCCTCTACATGTGTAACTTGTACTAACACCTTATCATTGTTAGTATGGATAAAAATTATAATAGTGTGATCAAGATATGAGTGCATGCCATCAATATACTTCAGAAGAGTTTCATGAGTATACAATGGAATTCTTAGTGATAATGCCTTCTTTTTTAATTCTTGTGTATATCCCTGAATATTCTGGCGTTTACCCTGTATTAGATGTTGGCACTCGATTGTTGTCATTTGCGTATGTGTCAGAGGATAGAATTGTTTCCTTATATCCTTAATAAACTTATCCTAGGAAGAGATTACTTTACCCTTTTGAACAACATCAACTTTCATATTACTCTCCCACCATATTAAGGTAGTGCCACTTAGTCAAAAGAAGCTAACAATATCTTTGTAGCCTCTTCCATGATGTTTTGAACACTATAATATACCTCTATTGGTGTGATCCAGTTGTTTGATTTCTCGGCATTCAGTTATCCATCATAGATCGAAAATTCAAAATTGACATCCAATTTTAGTAATGATAGACTATGATCATACTTCTTAGAGGAATTCTTCCATCGAGAAATTTTTTTACTCGTTTCATAAGAAACCGATGATGATGAAGGTGAAGGGGGCTCTCAAGCTCCACCACCTTCACCTCCTCCTTCTACTTTTACCGAAGATTCTTTGCTTACAAGATTTTGAATTCTTTGTTTTAACTCATATATTGTTCCTTTTAATAATTGAAGTGTAGCTATGATCTCTTCATGAATCATGGGTTGATATTCTTCTTCTCCCTTTTTAGAAGCCATCTTATGTCTTTGAGATCTCTTTCCAATCTCAGACTTATAACTTGCAAGTTTTCCTTTACCAAGTTTGAGATTGGATCTTGTAAGAATTCAATTAAAAACAGTTGTTAAACCTGCTCTCATACCAACTTGATCTAACAAATCCTTATATTCTTATTAATATTTTAATACATAAAAACATCTACTTGATCTTCGAAATAAAATGATCTCTCGACTAAATGAAAATTACATGTGGAGAAATTATCTACCAAAATCCAAATTAATGATAAAATAACTTGAAAAATAATTAATCTTGAAATGAACAACAATAATGAGATCACATAAACAAGTTGGAAAAATGGAGTTCACCCAATTTGGGCTACCTCTCCGGGTCCACTTCCAATAGAGACCTTCTTTTATTAATGCTCAAATACTTGCATTTTACAATGATATTTTTACATATTTCTCAAATGCAGAAACATAGGGCACCATTGGATTCTTGGCGAAAATTCATGCAAGATGAGTATAAAATTCTCAAAATTCCATCAAGGTACTATTTGGCATGCTTTACGGTGTAGCCTCATAACTTGGATACCTTCGTGCATGAATTACGAGACAAGTTCTACATAAAAATAATTGGTGTACAATCCTCGGGCCGCATGCCCATTCAATAAGGTGTGGGCCCTTAACCAAATCCAAAATTTGTGGGAGGCATTAACTATAAGGCGGTTGGTTTCATAACCAAACCCGCATACATAGCTTTTTGGTTAAGTTGTTGTAATATTATATGGTAAGTCATGGGTTCAAGACCTTTCGACCACCATATATTTGCATGCCTTTTGTTATTTTTTATACTAAGTATA
>ML791078.1:52686-78385 GCA_009831015.1 Picea engelmannii | reverse complement strand
TATTTTCAGGCAGTCCGATCGACAGAGCAAGACAAGACAGCGTGAGATGCTCTGGTTTTTAGACAATCACGTTGAAGGCGAATATTGGAGTACAGTTAGATTGCTTTAGTCAAGTAATAAGCACAGCGCTGTAGATGATTTAGGACGTTTGACGTATATATATATATATATATATTTCATTGTACATGTACGACTTGAATGGTATTTGTGGACTGAATTTATTCACTGAATTTATACGCAGACAACGGTAGGACATGTAAAAAACTGAACGGAGCATGTTAATTCGGGAGTAAACAGATCTGCTTTTCAGGTGAATTTTTGGGTTTGAATCGGTCTGAATTCAGTTAGATTTTCAAAAGTAGTTTGAGTTTTGGATGAATCAAAGTTTTATGTATTTCAGAAATTTTGCCCCATTTTAAACCAAAACCAATCCAAATACTCATAAAATCGATAAAAATTCTGGATTAGCCAAATATTTAAAAATATTTTGGATGAAGGATTACTCCCAAAATACCCCACTCCAAACTCCAAACTGAACTGTTCCTCCTGTCACGCCATATCTATGTGAAACAAAAATTACATCTAGGTTCAATGGATTTATAAAAGTGGGCATTTACAGGCGTGGAATTTGACAATCAGAGGACGTTTATTTAGCTTTCAGGACGTATTGGACGGACATAATAATAAAATGCAAAACATAAACTTGACAGTTGATTAAAATCGGAAAACGTAAATTTCACAGGATGTGGAAAAATAGTCCCTCAATTATTTATTATTATAATGTTCTTATAATATTATATTTACTCAATCTATTTTCACTTACAATGACAATGGAGTTTTTTTTTTTTTTTTTTTAAATATGGTTGTTTATGTATAAGTTGGAAATATAAATTTGGAAAACCTTCATGATAGATACATTGTAGTTACGGTTTTGATGTTTTGAAAATAATATTTTAATTGGGTTATCAACTCACACTGATTATATATAACTGATAAATGATGGGCCAATGATTATATGAAAAAGATGTCAATAATCCACTGTATCTGGAATGAAAATTACATTTAAGTGGGTGGTGTGGTAAACTATAATTGTTTATTATTATATTTTATGGAAAAATATATTGAAATTAAAAAAAAAAAATGAAATAATTAGTTATTTATATAATTTTTATTTTGTTAATAGTGTTTATATTTATAAGCTTACTTTTAGTTTTAGTTTTTTCTTTATAGTATAAATGTTATTTGTATTTTTTCTAGGTAATCATGCTAACTCATTAAAGATGAATTTTTATTATAATATGTTTTCTACCATGAATGAGTTTTGGATTTTATACTTTAGTAAATTTACTTATAAAGAAAAAATATTTTATCAATTTAAATAAAACATAAATTGAAAAATACTGAAAAAATTTAATAATCATATTTTCAATTTACACACTATAAATTTGAAATTCCAAACTTACTACCCACATTTTAATTAAATTTTTTTATAAAAAATTTAAGTTTTTATCATTATGAATTATTTGTCATACATACTTCTCCACTTCCATTGGCTAGAAAACTATTGAATCAATTCATAATTTGAAAAATACACTTCTTTACATCCACTGATTTAAAGGCACTTGTACTTGTGAATAAGAGCACAAGAATTGACATTTTAGATTGATAAATACATACTTCTCCAACTACAAAATTATTGAATCAATTCATAATTTGAAAATTACACTTCTTTACATCCACTGATTTGAAAGGAGTTGTATTTGTGAATAAGGGCACAAGAATTGACATTTTAGATATGATACATAGGAGGGATTTCTCCTATTTTTTTTTCAGGGTTAAAGTTGTCACATATTGATGCTCACTTCTTTACATGCATTGATTTGAAGGGAGTTGTATTTTTGTTTTTACAAAGGAAAAAACAGATATACTGTTATTTTATTAGAATCAAGTGTTTTTTCAATTTACAAAAAGGATCTTCAAGATTGTAATATCTAATATCTCCTCCAAATCTTGGTTTTTGTTCTAAAATTGAGCTAGTTCTCTGTATTGAGAGCTCTCAATTGCTTTACAAAATATATTATTACTTATCAAACATTGAAGAGTAACCTGCATCATTAGAAAATCATAAAACTTCCTCTGTTAACAACATTTTCTTTGAAGGACTCCTCATAATAAAAACAACCCCGGGGATTGTCCAAAGCTTTCTTGGAGAGTTTATCAACAAGTGTGTTGAATTCTCTATGTATATGCATTAATTGTATTACTTCAAATCTTGCATTTAAACTTTTTATTTGTTCTTTCCAGTTGTGTAGATACATCACATTCAAATTTGTGTAATCATTAATCCAGTCAATAGTGACTTTGGAGTCACCAGCTGCCATCAAATTCCTTATGGATAGTTTCTGTGCAAAGAGAGGTAGTCCCCAAAATCCCAGAACTTCAGCCTTCATGTTATTTCTCTTTCCACCTGCAAAATAAGCTTTATAAACATGTTGTGCACTTATTTCAATGTAAATTCCAGCACCACACTTGTCACTCACAGTTGCTCCATCAAATAAAACTATTGGTTTCTCATCAAAGAAAACCAGGTTTAGTATATAATCCACTTTGTCCTCTTCACCCATACCTTTAAACTCTTTAATATCAAGTAGAATACTGGAGATAGTTTTGGCATCCTCTCTTTTCCAATTTCAAACATAATTTAATTCCTGTACTTCCATATTCTCCAACTAACCAGAAAGGGTATAAATCTTAACCTTGGATACTTTGTAAACCCGTGTAATAAGTTTCTTTCTAGTGTGGTCTGCATCCATGCTTCTGAGAAATTTAGGGATTTTAAAATTTCTTTCCATATGTTTTGTGTGACTTCACAATGTATTAGCAAATGATATGGTGTCTCATTGTCTTGAAGACATAAGCTGCAAGCAACATGTCCAATTCATCCCCTTTACTTATAATTTTCTCCAGTGAGGATACTGTCTTTTAAGCATAACCACATGAAACATATAATTTTGCTGGGCATATTTACTTTCCAGATAGATTTATGCCACCATTTAAAATCACCATTATATGAAATATTTGCAATGCATTGATATGCTAAATATGCATAAATTGATCCTACTGCCCTATTCCATGACCACACAAGTTTATCATTTGATTGATTAAGTGAAATTCCACTACTTTTTAAAGTTTCAATGTAGTTATTCCATTCAATTGGCAGTTCTCCAGATAAACTAAGCTGAATGGAATTTAACCAATGCTGAGAATTGCCGAGTGTGTTTGGATCAGTTGCTTGTGCAATGGAATAGATACCTTTATTATTAAGGAGTTGGATACGAGTTTCAGATAGCTTAAAAGAATAATTATCTCTAATGAAGGGATCCTTCCCGAGGAAGACCTGTTTTTCGTTTGCTATTTGTCAGGCTAACCACTGCTTAATGATGTGGAATCAGATCATGAAATTTTCTGGATATTAGAGGCATTTGGATACTTGAAGTTTCTTTTTCTTATCCAATAAATCAATTCGACTCCTTTTATATACTTTCCTTTAAGAATTTGACTCCAAAGACTATTACCAAAAATCCCCCTCCAACATGATTTAGCGGCTAAAGATTTGGCAAACCAATAAATATTCCTTATACCCCATCCACCTAATTATTTGGGAAATGCAATGGTTTACCACTTGGATAAATGACATCCTGTTGTTTCATTCGCTTCTCTCCATAGAACGTTTGCCATAAGTTTTTGGATTTTGTGAATAATAGAGGTAGGAACCTTCGCTAAACTGAACCAATACACATGAATACTTTGGAGAACAACTTTCACTAAAACCAATCTTCCACCTAGAGAGAGACATCATGATGTCCAATTGTTTATCCTTTTATCAACATTCTCAATCAGCCAATTCTAGTCCATTATTTTGTATCCATTAGGTTTTAAACAAAAACCTAAATATTTCATACCTTCCTCCAGATTAATGAACGAAATGTTGAAAGAAGAAATTAATCTTTGTTTAAGGCTGGAGTTGATGTTTTGTGCTAAAAATGTTGATTTGTGATAATTAACGTCCATACTTGATGCTGTACAAAACATTGTTAAAACTTATTTAAATTCCAGCCAGTCTTTATATTCCCCATCCCCTAGGATTACGACATCATCTACAAAAAGTAGATATGTCAAAAAGTTGGAAGAGGAGACTTTGAGTCCATGAAATGAACCTTCTACAACGAGAATAAATAATAGTGGAGAGAGAGGACAACCATGTCAGAGACAACGATGAATTCTGAAAAACTCAGTTGGGGAGCCATTTATTAATAATTCCATATTAACAGTGGAGATACAAACCATGATCCACTAGGATATCTCCCAACTTAATCCAATTTGATTTAACAATAATCTGAGAAAATTCCATCTTACCTTATCATAAGATTTCTTCAAATCCATCTTGAGAATAATTGTGCTAAGTTTCTTTGTCTTGGCTGAGTGTAAGCATTCTTGCACTATGCCAACTGCATCAAAAATTAAGCGATCCTTTAAGAAGCCAAACTATTCATGTGAAATACAGACTAATAACTTTGATTTAATCCTTGTAGCAATAATCTTGGAAATAACTTTGTATACAAAATTACAAAGTGTGATTGGCCCGAAGTCATGCAAATTCCTTGGCTTATTAACTTTGGGGATTAGTGCGAAGAATGTAGCATTTAGTGAGCCTGGAATAAACCTAGACATTTTGGATTCTTCGACAGCCAAGTGAAGATCCTTCCCCAATGTCTTGAAGAAAGATTGAAAAAGTTCTTATGTCCAGCCATCGAGGCCCAGGCTTTTGTCTTTGGGCATCTTGAAAACTGTATCTCTAACTTCTTCAATTGAAACAGATTTAACGATCTCTTCACAATCGGATGTGCTAAAAAATTTTGGAAGTTGATCAATTACCTTGAGCTGACATCGTGTATCCTCATCCTTGATGGCTTTGAATTGTGATCTGAAATGTTCCATAACAATATTTTTATTTCGGAATCTGAAGAATGGATTACACTAGACTCATATTCAATATCCCAAATTTTGTTCTGTGTCCTTCTCATATTGGCGTATTTATGGAAAAATTTAGTATTTTTATCTCCATTGTTTAGCCATATGGCTCTGCTTTTGAGACGCCAAGTTTTTCCTTCTATAGCCAAAATCTTTTCTTTTTGATGCTTGAGAATTCTTAGGGTGTACATGTCATCTTGCTCAAAGATCTTAGTCATACACTTTTCGAAGATTTCAGTCATCTTGGATTCAATATGTAGCAAATTCAATTATAATTGAACTTTCTTATCTCTCTACCAATGGATCACTATTTTTTTCAAGTACTATAATTTTGAGCACAATAATTGGATACTGCAGGAATTGGCTCATATAATTCCACGAATGCTTGATGAGTAAAGAAAAGTCTTGATCATTTACCCATGTTGATTTGAATTTCAATGGAGGCGAAGATTTTTTAGCATTGGAGTTCAGTTGGAGACAAATCGAATTATGATCCGAAATAGTGGAATTGATTACCCAAGATCTTACCTTGTAATTGTGGTTGAGTAGTCTGTCATCAAGTAGGAAGAGGTCCAACCTCTTCGCTATACCATCTGCCCCAGCTCTACCATTCCGCCAAGTGGGAGAAAGCTTTGAGGGCTGGACATCAACCAATCCAGTTGTTTGAATGAGGTTTGTGAATAAATTGCAGAGTGGATCAAATATGGAAGTAACCCCCAAACTTTCATTAGAGAGTGAATAAGAACACAAGAATTGTCATTTTAGATATGATTCATAGGAGGGATTTCCCCTATTTTCTAGGGTTAAAGTTATCACATATTGATGCTCAACCATTTGACAAAAACATGATGATGGGCAAAGTAATGTATTTATTGAAAATTAATGTTCTCAAGATAATTTAAAAGAGGTGAGTGATGTTTTCCTAATTTAAAAAAGAAAATTAATGTTTTCTTAATTTAAAAGAGTTGAGTAATGTTTTCTTAATTTAAAAGAGTTGAGTCCAACTATAATGGATATAATGGATAGAGGTTGAATCCAATTTCAATGAACATTTTCTAGAATTTGTTTTTAAATATGGGTAGAAATATATTTTAATTTAAATGATAAAAATATATTTAGTTAAAGTTTTATATGTATTTAAAAATTTGTTAATTTAGAGGTAATATGTTGCTACCTCCAACATATTAAATTCTTATTTTTWAATTTTAAATTTTCCATCCATTTATATTAACTTTTAATTTTTAATTTTTAGTTTTTATTTTTAATCTGGATTTGAAAGTGTGAMCTCTTATGAAGAAAKACATGTTCTTAACCATTAGTCTCACTCAAGGTGTAAAAKATGTTATACTTACCATGTTTAACATTAATATTAATATTATTATACATATTTTGTCTTTCTTAAAAATGAGTTAGATCATAAAGTATTGTTTAGGTTATATTATAAAGGTGTTAGGTAAGGTTCTCTTATAAAGGTATTCTAGAAAAAGGTATGATAGAAGCTCTTCTAGAAAGGGATTCTTTCTCTTACTTCTTAAAGGTCTGATATAAGGAAGAGATRTATTTTATTTTATTTAKATCTMTTATAAGATTACTAACTCTCTTAATAACAACAACAATTACTAGAGMAACTAGATTAATGAACCTTAACTCTTCCCGGCACAAMAATAGCCCTTCAAACTGGTCTGCAGTACTCCACCCTTATACTTCCATTCAACAACCACTGAAACCACTGCTTGCTTTGGCTATGTGTACTATGCCTTTGTTGTTGGTGGTGCTGTAGGCTAATGAACTGGATCTGTAACTAGTGCTTATTCTTCGACTAATAGATTTAACATTGAGAATATTGTGAAATTTGTTTTTAATAATTTAATTCACAKAAAATTGATATATWAAAATGTATATAATTATTTTTTCTTTGTTATTGGAAAGTCATAAATAGATTTATTGAAAAAATAAATGAAAGTTTCTAAACTATTTTATTTTTACATCAAGTTAGATATATTTTACAATTAAATATTGATGTGGTTGTAATATCAATATATGTCAATTTAATATAATATTTTGTACAATTTAAAAATGAAATAATAATAAATTTAGTGTATTGAATAATAGTCAGTTACAATTTTTATAGATATAAAAATAATATTATAAAAATTAATGTCAATTGGATTTGGTTTGGGTGTTTGGGAAGAATGATTGTTATCTTCTCTATAGGAAAACATAAATTTCACTGAATGCGAACAAATAGTTAGCAGTTGAAATTATGCCACACCAATAATGATGCAGTAAATAATTTGATACATCATTATCAATTTAGTTTCACTAATGAATTTGAATAATGATTAAAATTACTTAGCAAATAGTGATGTTGCCATTATCAAAATAATTTCATTAATACATCTTAATAATGATTAAGTGCCATGTTTTGCCATGCTAGATAAGCTATAAAATCTTGAACTTCAATTTTTTTGTCATCACTAAAAATATTCTAAACAAATTAAATAGTAATGAATCTATTAATGATTAACAATCATAGTTTTACATGTTAAATGATTTATAAAATTTTAATCTTTAATTATTTTTTGTGAAAACCAAAAATATTCTAAACATGATGTACATAGAAACCATCTTTATAATTAAAAATCATAGTTTTACATGTTAAATGATTTATAAAATTTTAATCTTTAATTATTTTTTGTGAAAACCAAAAATATTCTAAACATGATGTACATAGAAACCATCTTTATAATTAAAAAATGATTAAATATGGCCATTGTCAATATGTATTAACACTTTTGATGTTTTAAAAACCATCAAAATTGTTTTGTTTTTTTGGATTATCACCACACTAATCATATATAAATTATGGACAAATGATTATATGAGAAAGATGTCAACAATCCATCGTATCTTGAATGAAAATTTAAGTGTGTTGTGGTAAATTATAATTATTTATTGTTTATTTCATTGAAAAATTATATTGAAATTTTGAGGAAAAAATGAGATATTCAGTTGTTCATATAATATTTATTTTGTTGATAGTGTTCATATTTATAAGCATAATTTTGTTTTCTTTGTAATATGGATGTTATTTGTATTTTTTGATATTTTTGTTGGTTAACATGATAATTCATTAAAGAGGGTTTTATAGTTGAATTTACTTTTAAAAAAAATTAACATTTTATCAATTTATATAAAATTTAAATTGAAAAACATTAAAAAGAGTTTAATCTTCATATTTTTTTTATAAAAAAAATAAATTTAAAATTCCAAACTTAATGCCCACACTTTAATTAAAAGTTTTAAGGTTTTATCATTATTAATTGCTTCTCAAGCATACTTCTCCACATCCATTAGCTACAAAATTATTGAATCATTTTATAATATGAAGAGTACACTTCTTCACATCCACTGATTACTTATTTGAAGGGATTTGTACTTGTGAATAGGAGGGCTTTCCCCTATTTTCTTTTTTAGGGTTAAAGTTGTCTCATATTAATTTTAAAGAGGTGAGTAATCTTTTCCTAATTTAAAAGAGAAAAGTAATGTTTTTCTAATTAAAAAAAAATAGTGTTTTATAGATAAAGGTCCAACTTTAATGATCACTTTTTAAAATATTTTTTTAAATATACATAAATATATATTTTAATTTAGATAATAAAAATATATTTAATCAAAGTTTTATATATATTTAAAAATTATTAATAATTTATTATAATTTTATAATCATAATATTTTTTTATATGATAAAAATTAAAATATTTCCTTTATTTTTATATGAAGAAAATTAAAATATTAAGATCATTATTATTTTTTTTTAAGAGAAAAAGTTTTGAAGAGTGGTTAAATTATTAAACTCCTTAAAATTATTTTTTATATTAATAAGAAATGAAAAGTTAATAAATAATATTTATCGTGAAATTTTTTTTCACAAATTTTATAAATATATTTATGTTAAAGTGTTTTTAATTATAAATAGTTCAATAAATTATGTTAATCCTCAACATTATTTTTTAGAATAATTAATAATATTTAAGGAGAAAATGTGGTGTGATAAAGAGTTACAGGAAAAAAGAAAATTAAGGTATTATAAAGATGTAATCAACCCTATTTTAGAAGATCAAAATTATCTATATGTTTTGCCAAGTGTAAAGAAAAAGATAAGCAGATTTTCCAGCCGATACCCATATTAGATCTCATTTTCAAAATATTTGTCACACTACCAACGTTCCTAACCTCTTAACTCAACAAAAGTATGGTGATGTTGGAAAGATTTTCTTAATGCTTTCCGAGCACAGAAACAAAATTCTAAAGAATAGCAAGTAATCACTTACCCTCTTAAAGTCTTAGTGGAAGTTAATCATCATCATCATCATTCATCATATATACATTAAAATAATTAAAATAACTATAATACATAATGCTATTCAATATTTTTGACTTTTGACTTTAAATATTTATTTAAATTTACAAATATATTTAATTTTATCTTTAAATTAATAATCTCATTTCCAAACATTCAAATTATGTTAATCCTCAACATTAATTTTTAAAATAATTAATAATATTCATTTTATATATTTTAATTAAAATAACTATAATGCATAATTCTCTTAAAAATTTTTGACTTTTAACTTTAAATATTTATTCAAATTTATAAATATTTAATTTTATATTTAAATTAATAATCTCCTTTCCAAACTTTAAATTTTGCATTGTAAATTTTTATATATTTTCTATTCAATATTTTTGACTTTTAACTTTACATATTTATCTAAATTTATAAATATTCAATTTTATATTTAAATTAATAATCTCCTTTCCAAACATTCAATTTCTCATTGTCAATTTTTATATACTTTATATTTGAATTAAAATTTTCAATCTTAATTATAAAATCCCTCACACAAGTCTAGTTGAATTAAAATTTTCAATCTTAATTATAAAATCCCTCACACAATTTTCAATATTTAGTATTCAAGAAGGCGGACAAGTCTAGTTGTTCTTATTTTTTAAAATGGGGATATAAACATTCCCTCTAATTATAGTACCATTATGATCAACTCGATTTTAGCCAAGCTTTAGAGAATTATTTTGGAAAATACGATTATCCTTTGGCTAGAAAATCACAGTAAAAGAGCTAGAGGCCAAGTCGGGTTCAGGTCGGGTTCATGAGATATCATTCAACTGTGGACCATCTTGTTATCTTTAGGATCATTGGAGAGGAGTTCTCCAATATTAAAACCAATATTTTTTGTTGTTTTGTTAACTTTAGAAAATATTTTGACATTGTTCCTAGGAAAAACCTTTGGAATAGGTTGGAACAAATAAAAGTGCCTCTCGAGTTGAGGGCTGTTGTAATAAGGATGTATGAGAATGTTATTGCTAATTTTAAAAACATTGATGGTTGGTCAAAAGAGATTAATTGCAATATTGGAGTCAAACAAGGTTGTCCCTTGTCCCCTACCCTTTTTGGCATATACATTGACAAGTTAGAAGATTGCTTGGAAAAAGTAGGTTGTGTCGGCCTTACTCTCACTGGTATAGTCACTAATCATCTTCTTTATTCCGATTATATCATTCTTATGGAAAGGAGTCCCCATGATCTTGAAAACCAACTAAGAATCCTCAAGGATTCTTTCTCCAATATGGGTACAATTGTTAATACTGATAAGACTAAAGTCATGATTATTAAAACCAAAAAGATCACTTATGATACATTCGTATATAACAACAACAACTTGGAGGAAGTGACTTCATACAAATATCTTGGAAATGATATTCACCACCATCTCAACTGGAATTATAGCATTGAGAAAAGGATTATTGGTGGATGGAAAACTTATTGTGGGCTTGAAAACAATTGTAAATGAACTGATCTTTGGAGTCGTGATAAGAACAAACTACTCTTTGAGACTCTTGTTACACCTGTTATTCTTTATGGATGTGAATTCTAGGTCTGTAGTATCTCTTGTGAATCCTTGAGAAAGATAGAGAAAATAAAAAAGAATTGTATAACCGATAATCTCAAAATTAAAGGAAATATGCCATGTCCCATCCTCCTCTTAGAAACAAGCCACTCCCCCATTGAGAGCACGACTATGACTAGATACCTAATGTATAAGAACAAGTTAAACAACATGGAATACAAGAGGCTTCCTAAAATTCCTTCAAAATCGATTCGTAACCACCATCGACTCAAGCAGGGATGGCATAAACATGCCCAGTCTTGGATAAACTATTGGGGAATCATGGAAGACACCATTTCGTAGAATAAACATACTATTAAAAAAATCATCAAATCAAAATTTAAGGAGAAAATGTGGTGTGATAAAGAGTTAGAGGAAAAATGAAAATTAAGGTATTATAAGGATGTAATAAACCCTAATCTGTAAGATCAAAATTATCTATGTGTTTTTCCAAGTGTAAAGAGAAAAATAAACATTGTTAAGATAAGAACAAATTCTCATGAGCTCCATAGTGATGCTGGGCATTGGTCGATTCCTAAAACGCCATGGGATGAAAAAGTGTGTCACATTTGTGACACTAAGAAGGTTGAAGATGAAAAACACTTTCTCTTAGATTGTCCAGCCTATACCCAGACTAGATCTCATTTTCAAAATATTTGTCACACTACCAACCTTCCTAACCTCTTAACTCAACAAAAGTATGGTGATCTTGGAAAGCTTCTCTTAATTCTTTTCGAGCACACAAACAAAGGTCTAATAGACTAATTCCGTCTTATAATCATCATCATAATCAATTTTAAATTCTCCATTCATTAATATTAACCCTCAATCTTTAACTTTTAATTTTTATTTCATGGTAAATTTCAAACTTTATATTAATTCAACTTTCTTTAATTATTTTTATAAATAAATAACAAATAATGCACTATATTATATTAACTTTACCTCTAAATTATAAATCTTAATTTTTAATTAATTTTATATAAAAAAAAAAATAATAAACTATATTTTACTATGATCTAGTGGTTGAGAGATTTTTTTTTATCAAGCATTCCATTTGATTTGATATTAAAATAATTATAAATGTAAGAAAATATATTTAATTTTTTTGTAAATTAAAAACATGTATTACGTCTTATAATTGTAAAACATACATGATCTTAGGACCATGGCAACTAGCCTGCTAAAGACCAGGACCAACTCCATGCCCTTATTCACCAAAATAACCAGAATGTTGACAAATGTCTCCAAGCCTAGAGCCATAATTAACAGTTCTTTGAGAAAGAAGCTCTGTGAAACTATTTCTAACCTATTTAAACAAAATTAAATGAGTGCAATTGTCAAAAAGATAAATTCATAGGCCACATGCGCCACCCCTGCCATTGTTCTGCTGATTCTGGTTCCAGGCTGGAGAAAAGTTATATGGATGGTCGAAATCCAGGAAATGGTTATGTCCAGTCTCACCTAAAAGAAGAGAGACAAATAGGGCATCTAGTCTGCGCTTGATGTTCTCCTAACGGAACAACTGATCTGTAGAATCCCTGCGGATGTCCAAGAGTAAGTCCAGTTGTGCCACTGAAAAACATTGTTGTTGGATTTCTTCTTGCTGAGGAGGGTCCGCTGGGTGCTCTGCACTTTTCTGAGGAGCTTGTAGAAGTGGCGTTTCCTCCAAAATGGGACATCCCCAGTTTTCCTCTAGACAATTGTGCGGAAAGGGTTGTAACACTAACTTAGGAGCTAGTGAGGAAAGAGGAAGAGGGACAAGGGTTTTCCGAGGTGGAGAAGAGGATGAAGCTTCCTCCAAAATTGGGCAAGCCAAATTTTCCTCATCTCTATCGACTGAAGGAGAGGCGGGAGAGGGAGGCGGGCTGGGTACTCTAGCTGGAGAACTATGAGTACGTCTGCTAGATTCTAGGTAGTGGTAATAAGCAGGACCTTGAATGGAGCATCCCCTCTCACGATGCATGGCTGGAGAGTGAAGTTTAGGAAGCCAAGGAGGATGGAGACAGACGAGAAATCGGTCCTGATGAAAGCAAAGCTGCGGAGCAACTCAACGCACAAGAGAGACGATGAAGAAATACACACCACGAGTCAGGGGAGTGGGAGAGGAAATAATACCAGTTGCGCGTATGGAGGGTGCCATAAATCCGGAATGGACGTTGTCCTGTACCCAAGTACCAACCTTAATTCCCTGCCCGATTATTCCTTTCTAGGGCCATAACAGTCCCCTTGTGTGAGAGCGCTCAACGATCGCCCCTGCTTTAATGCTTGTTTTCAATAACCATGTCGTCAAG
Source organism: Picea engelmannii (assembly GCA_009831015.1). Taxonomy (NCBI): domain Eukaryota; kingdom Viridiplantae; phylum Streptophyta; class Pinopsida; order Pinales; family Pinaceae; genus Picea; species Picea engelmannii. The sequence continues at coordinate 65,091 of ML791078.1, read as the reverse complement.
CAGGAGGTCACGGGCGATATCCGTGTGGTCATACACATGTGTGAACGTGTGTCACCCCATCCAGGGAGTTGCAATCCAAGTGATCCAGATCTAAGCATTGTTCCAACAAAGGGAGAATCAGGATGGAGCAGGCATCTATGCTTACATCTTCGCATTGTTGATTGACTCCTACATTAGCTAATTTATCTGCAACTTTGTTCATTTCGCTGTGAACATACAAAGGAATGAGAACCATATCTAGATTCATAAGGGACTTGAAGAGTTCGGGTGAGCTTAGAAGGCACCATCGATGAGCGATGTTGGCAGGATATGACCCATGAAGAATTTTGGTAGCTAGGGAGATGATGACTTTGGAGTCCCCTTCAATGATTAGTTGTTTTAGGTCTAGTTGGGAAGCCAAATGTATTCCTCTTATTAGCCCCCAGAGCTCAGCTCAGTTCTCAGTTGTTCGTGTCGAAGCCCAAGTATGTTCCTTTCCATATCATGCCTGATTCTTCCCTCACTATTCTGGATAACCACACCAAAACTTGTCGAGCCATGATTACCTTTGGAGGCACCGTCAAAATTAATCTTGAAGAATACAAGTGGAGGACATTTCCAAGTGACTGGGATTTGAGTGGATGAGTGGCTAGGAGTGGGGTGGGGCATGGTTAGGATAAGGCGAAGATTCCACTTGGCTAGTATGATGCTTTCATTGGGATGGTCTTTGAGGTCTTCAGGTGACCACTTTTGTGATCTGACTATTTCTTGAGTGCTATCATATATCCTAGACCAGACCTGGGAAATGGTATAGGAATTTGATTAAAAGATCTTTATGTTTCTCTCCTTCCAAATATGTCAAACCACAAAACCTCGCAAAATATGCCACATTATGTTGAGAATAGGAGTTTGGAAGACTATGAGCCACCACTTCTTAATTGTGTCTATGATGTTGTCTCTGACTCGATCTATTTTTATCATTATTTGAGCTACCTTGTCCCATATTTCTATGCTAAAGGGACAATGGTTAAGAGGGTGCTCTTCCATTTCCTCCTGTTGCATGCAAATTCGACAGACAGAGGGCCCAATGAATCCCTTTTTCCTTAAGTTGTCCCAAGTTAGAATATGGTTCTGAACAAGGAGCCAGAGAAAGGAAGACACTTTCGGCTAAAGGTTTGTCTTCCAAATCATGTATCAAGTCTGGTCTTTGGGCTGAGAGTAGAATTGCACTTTGATCGAATAAGATTCTTTGATGGTCAAAGTACCCAACGTGGAGTTCCCCCATTGTAAGATATCTCTTCCTTCTCACTCGCAGACCTTTCATTGAGCTATTATTTCCTTCCAGGAGTCTAGATTGTAATCCTCATGAAGGTGAAGTTCATTGTGTGATACTTTTCAATTTCTCTAGACATTGTTGTGGTTAGATGGTATCCATAAGTTGACTACTTTTACAGTGTCTCTGTTTGGAATTTGAATCTATAATTGTTTCATGCTCTCTAATGATGACAATGGAGGAAGTTGTCGCCAAGAATATGTCCAAAAGAGAGCGTCCTTTCCATCCCTTAGTTCTCAGAAGGCATGCTTCTGGATGAGAGGACGGTTGTGCCAGGCTACGTTCTAGATAATATAATCCATAATTGGATCAAATAAGCAAATAAGTTGGGATTCATTGAAATGGGGAGTATATTTTTGTTACCATAGTTTCACCCATAAATATTTTGAATGCTTTATCCATCTCCACCAAAGTTTTTCTCCCATTATTCCATTGAGTAAGCAAGGGTCCCTAAGACCTATACCTCCATTGAGATTTCATTTGCACACATTTTCCTTCCTGGCCAAGGCCCATTTGCTTTCAAATTTGTTTCATTTCCATAGAAATTTTCTTTGAATATTGCAAATGGTTTTAAGGACAAACTTGGGTGTGGCTAGGGTTGAGAAAAGATAGGTACGGATATCTTGGAGGACCAATTTCATGAGCACTAGATGAACAACCATGTTAAGGGAATGGAAAGTATAGGAGTTTAAACAATTGGTTAGAGACTGAATGAGGGGTGCCCATATGGTGTTTCTAGCGACCAAATCTATGAGAAGAATACAAAGGTAATTGGATGGAAGGAAGCTCTTGGGGATACTTAGCAAATGGGAAATATGGTTCTGAATTGCTATAGGATTGTTGAAGAAAAAGATAATCTATTTGTCGATATTGATGGACATGCCTGAAGCCGCAATGAAGTCCGATAAAATTGTATTTAGTTGCTGAGATTCTCTAGTCGTGGGTGAACCCATTAACATAGTATCATCCACAAATTGGCTATGGGAGGTTGTTGGTTGAATACCATGTAGGGGAAGGCCTTGAAGGGATGACTCAATAATACACGATTCAATGTACTGACCTAGATCCTCATCCATAATGACAAAGAGGAAGGGGGAGAGGGGATTTCCTTGACATATTCCTCTTGTGGGAGAAATTCTTTTGGATGGAACACTGTTTACCAGGATAGAGAAGAAGGTCGTGGAAGTTATATTTTGAATCCATTTAGTCCACTCAGGCTGAAACCAAAATCCATAAGCATTGAACGCATATATTTCCAACTCATCCTATCAAAATATTTTGAGAGGTCTAGTTTAATTAGCATACCTGGAGTTTTTGTATCTTTGAGAGAATGAATCACTTCATGAGCTAAGATAATGATGTCAAAATCTGACAACCTTCCACATAGCCCATATTCTCCTTGGAGATAATGAAGGGGAGGATGTACTTGCGTCTAAGGGAGATGACTTTTTTGATGATCTTGTAAATTACATTGTAGAGTGCAATGGGTCTAAATTTCTTTGGGTGGATGACCCTTTCCTCCTTGAGGATGAGAGTGAGGAAGGTGGAATTGAGTGTTGATAAAAATTTATCTGATGAGAGAGATTCCTCTAAAATTTTCCATACCTCCTCCCTTACCATCGACCATCAGTGGTAGAACAAATAAGTGGTGAATACATCTTGTCTGAGCGCTTTTCCATCTGACATCTCCTACATTTCTTGATCCACCTCCTCGGTTGAAATGGGATGCATGAGGGCTTCACTTTGTTCATGAGAAATGATCCTTGGAATGTGCCTTGTTATTTTATTGATGTGTTGAGATCTGTCGGGGATTGTTTCCGAGAGGAGATTTTTCTAGTATTGAACCATCTCATTTTCCATTTCCTCATGTTCCATGATAGGCTGACCTTGGTCATTTTCCATCTTAGTGATTTGGTTTATGTATCTTCGGTGTATCATTGATTGGTGGAAGAACTTGGTGTTCTTTTCCCCTTCTTTTAATCATTGCACCTTTGATTTTTTCCGCCATAGAATCTCCTCCTATTGGTATCTTCTCTCAAGTTTCTTTTTTAGAAGTTCCTCTTTTGTCTTTAGGGAATCAGTTGGCCCATGAAAAATGTATTCCTTTTGTATTTCTTCCAATATTTTCTCTAGAGAGTGTTGGGCTTGAAAGATGTTGCCAAATACATTTTTGTTCCATTTTTGAGACTTTTCCTGAAATTCTTTGAAGTGGAGTTCAAGCCCAGCTTGTGGGTGACCTATTCTCAGTTTTTGGGGAACAATGTCTAAGGTTTGGAGGAAAGTTAGAGGTCTGCATGCAGTTAGTGGTTCAATTGTTCCAGATAAGTGTTCATAATTTGCTTGTTAACTTGTTTTTGATTGAGAATGTATGAAATCCTATGTTCAGTATTAGCGTGCAAAATACTATGAATTCTGGTCATAAATAATTGTTATTATTAACATCATTTAATTAATTTTTTTCCCTATAAAAATTGTATAGATGATGTAAACCGATAATTTTGTCTTAGGTTCCATAATTATCATTATCTTGAGCATATTGGCGATGAGACTGGTTCAATAATGGAGTTTGTAACTGTAATACCCTGAAAGTGGTTATCAACTATTCTAGTTATATCTTCAAATGTCTATGTAGAATTAATAATTGTACATATGATAAGTGGGGTAATTACCTATATTGTTATAAGCAAATTTTAGTTATGGACAATTATAAGAGAGTAAACCTCGATATTTCAGGATGGAAAGGCCTTGAACAACTACAAACAGTGTTCTCGACATAAATTCTTCATCCTTACATTGTGTTGAGAAAATATTAATAGTTTGGGGCAGGTTTTATAACCTCCAGATGGTCCTAAGAGTCTTAGGAAATCCTCAGAGAAAAACTCAGAGCATTAAATACTAGATTCATACTAATTTAAGTGAGTCAATCATGATTGTTGATCATTAACATGTTTTACGAGTGTTGTATCCTTAGGAATGTGCCTCTAACAATTTGAGCCATTGATGGTAGCAGGGACATTGGAGTAGCATTGGATATGGTATTTTGATAAAAGACTCCAAGAAACCTTCTCCACCATAGGATATATTAGGATGGAAACAAGTAATATCATCCATCCATTGAAGCACAACCAAAATTGATCTTGTCCATCGATTTTGGTGGACTCGTTCAATGAGGTCAAAAGGTAGGTGGCGTGATAGTGGCAAGAGTAATGTCAACCACCCAATTCGCAGAGGATAGTTGTCCTAACCTGGAAGGTCGTGCCAAGAATCAGTGGGGATGTGTATTTTCATGTCAGTCCACATGAAGGGTCCATGAGGAGAGTGGCCCACGGTGCCATGTGGCATGGTGTTAAGGTTTTTGGGGAAACAAAGAATGACGTGATATAAGTGTCATGTGCCAAGCCAAGAGACGGTGTCGGGTAGCTCCACGTGTGTAATGTGTAGGCAGTGGACTTAGGAGAATGGCGGGTTCACAGAGATGGGAAGGTAACATGAGTGAGTCCATGAGTCTGCGAGTCCACTAACGCATGAACCCGACAAGATCACAAAATAATGTAAGTGTTGAGACTTCTCGGATGGACTTACATAGGGGGAGGGAAAAAATTGTATGTATGTGAGTCCACGAGTCCGTGTAGATGAAAAAATGGCTAAGTGTTGAGAATCTTTCGACAAACTTATGAAGGAAAGGGACAAAATGATGTGTCCGCAAGTCTGCGAGTCCATGAGTCCATGAGTGAAAAATAAGCTAAGTGTTGGGGGTGGGTTCGTGAAAGGTACAAATATAGACCATGAGTTTGCAAGACCACCAATCGTGAGTTTGTGAATATAGTAAGGTTGTGAGAAGAAGTAAAACTTTTGATACCTCATCCCTTAGAAGGTAAATAGGGGGTCAGGTATGTTACAAGGTGGTATCAAAGTATGCTGCAACACTAGGCCTGGATGGTCCAAAGATCAGTCCTAGGACTCGTATATCAAGATTTAGATGAGCGTGTTCAAAGGTATTTCTACCTTTAAAAGGATTGTTTATTATCTGCATTAACTTCCCGAGGAGAAAGAACTACATATTGAAATTATACCTTGGAAACCATGGTTGAATTACAGTAAGGGAAAATTACATTGTTCCTCTTTCAAATTGATGACTACTCTTACACAAATGGGAATATGTTGATAAGCACAATTGGCAAAGCCTAAATGTAAATAGCAGTGGTGGCAGAAATTTTGTTATGAAGTTTCATAGGTCCAGACATGGGACATGAGTTGAGTTGTTTTGTTAAGTGTAATAATGTCTATCTGCAAGGGCAGACAAAGTATCTTGTAATTAAGATGGTTGATTATATAAGTGTCAATACCCTTATTGAAAATTCCTTGTGCTTAAAGGAAATTGGTATGGATTGATAGAATCTGTAGCAGTAATAGTTTCTTATTTAATAAAAGATCAAACCATGTATATGTGTATGATACCTTATGATTAGAGGATGGATGGAAAATGTGTAAGGTCAGTATGTTTGACTGATAGTAAATGAAAATGGTTGTTGGAGAATAACCCAGTTAATAAATTAAAAAGAAGTCCTCTTGATTGTTGTCTAACCTCCTGAGAGAGGTAAAGAGATATAAACACATGAACAATTTTAGGATGCTCATGACTATAGTAAGAGAAAATATATATCTATTAATCTAAGGATATGTATGTGCATGCAAATACAAATGGAAGAAATTTGGAATACATCTGCACTATAAGCATGGGTAAAGTGCTTGGGGCATGAGGATATGTCAGAATGCATATGGAAAAGGTTGAGCATGTGTATAACATGCATATAGGATTATTATAACATGTTATTGTATGTAAAATATGGTGATGTCATGGATCATATGGTTAATGATGATCTGAGTATAGCAACATAAGTAAAATGCTAATAACATTGATTACATATTACCTTAGGAGAATAAGGTAGAATGGTTAATGAAATTTTTTATTTTGTATGTAGTAAAGGAAGTGCTGGGACATTTCTAAATGATCAATGGGTCAGATTGGCATCCAAAGGTGGATGGTAACCATAGGAATATGGCTTGGTGTGCCCAAGTTGTAGTGAAGGGGAATCTGGAAAAATGATTCCCTTGATAAAAAGGTTTGTTGACCAGGAATGGTTTGATGCATGGAGAGAATCTTGATTAGTTGTATTTCTTCCTAGAGCACTGTTGAAATTACTCATATTGTATTTCTGGGTAGTTGCATGTACTTGTATAACAATTTAGACAAGAGTGTTGTCTTGATGGCTGTTTTCATATGGAAAGGGAAATATAGATATGAACATGTATGCGAGACTTTCCATGTGAATATCATGTGAATGACTATAACCTCTCTTTAAATAAGTCTGATATTAATGTTAGATAAACATGAAAGACCAATATAAAATTCTGCAAGCAATGCACATGCATAATACATACATAGATATACTTATATGCTTCAAAGCATGATATGACTGCCTAATTAAGAGGGAAGTAAAGCAAAGAGTATTTTTCTTGGACTGAATAATACCATGGATGTATGGCTGAATCTATGATGGAGGGTATGAGTGTTTTGTTAAAATGATAACTTGGGGAAGTAGGAAATTCCTCAAAAAGAGCTAAGATAAAATGCTAAGAGAGGAAAGCTCAAAGTGACCCTTTTGTTGGCTGCTATCTTGCAATGAGGACAATACAATTATGATTTTATTGATGAGGTTGGTTGTGTAAGTGATTGTAAAGTCTCATAAAAACTAGATAATGTTAAATCAATATGAATGAATAAGGTAAAATGGTGCAAGTGATGCACCTGCATATATGTAAATATACATATACATGCTTAAAAGTATGATAGGAATGTTTGAATAAGTGAAATGTGAGGCAAGATTTGTACTTTACAGATTTAAATAATGCCATGGATGCATGACTGACTCTATGTTGGAAGGGTCTGATTTGTCTCGATCAAATAATAGCTTGAGGTGGATGTGTTCATTTCCTTAGGAAAAGTTTGTATAAATTGATGAGAGATCAAAGGAGAAATGAGGCTCTATTGTCATGATAAAACACAACATGGTTATTCCTTTGAGGATTGCATGAGAATGACCATGAATAATCATGAGTTAAAATAATTGGTAAAGAAAATATGCAAGTGTTCCTAAGGTAGACACACAAAATGCTACTACATGTGGTTAAATGTATGAAAGATCAATTTGAAAGGAAGTTGATAACCTAAAGATAGAGGTTTGAACATGTGAAAATGAAATGCATAATGAAAATGCAATCTTATATTTCTTATGGAATATTGGATAGAAATATAAAATAATGAAGTTGATGCTAACTCGATAAATGAGGTCATATTGGATCGTTTGGATATGCAACAAAAGAGTTGCATGTTGAAGAGGTTCCTGTGGAGGAACTGTGTAAAGAACTCTACTAGGAGAACATAGCTATAACCTTAATGAATGCTGAGAATTGGACAATCGGTTGAAAAATATATTTATATAAGAATCCTAGAATACATTTTAAAATATCATGCATAAGTACCAAGACCTGCAAACGAATGAGGACCAACTTGATCTCTGGTTGGGAAATGTGTGGAATGCACAAGTTCATGATTCATTGTGAACAAGAAACTTGTTGATATAGCATGTTGAATTATTTAAGAAGGTCAATGTGTACATGACTAAGACTTCTCAAGAGATAGAACAAGTAGGTCCCAGGAGGGATAAATTGTAAAAGCAAAGGAGGAGAAAGTGATTAATACTTCTCTCACTATGAAACTACGAATAAAAAGATAGAGTTGTATGATTAAAAAGGACAACTGTGAAAATAAGTACAACTAGTAACTGAAAGATACAATACTCAATGTGTTTAAATGAATGTTCTTGGTTAAGCTATAGTGTGTGAAGGAAATGAGGACTGAAATTAATCCAGCTAGGCTGAAAGTTCCTTGATGGGAAAATCCCTTAATTTCTTTCTTGTTTTCTATTATGTTTCTCTGGAATGAGAAACTAATATGCTGATGAATGTAGATATTTTGGCCTGAGAATTTTGAGAATTACAAATGAAATTTGACTGTGGTTGCACTCATGAAAAAAATAGGGACAATGTGATGGAGTGCATATAGATATGCTAAGGCATATATGAAAATTCTTTACTGAAATAAATTCGATGGTACATGCATTTGATTTTACATGACAACTAATGTAAAATGTGAATGTGGTGATGTATGTCACATGTAGAGAAGATTAGAATGGTTAGGGAAGGAAAACTTCCAATAGTGAACAACCTCAGACATAAGTGAATGCAAGAAGGTTGATAAAAGAAAAAAAACTATGAAAGAGATTTTAGAAGTCCCCGGGAAGCACCACTAAAGAGGTAATATCATAGAAGGTACTAGCATCTAGAATAGGTATAAATATTTCATTCCCATGTGACATGAGCGGTAAAAAGGATTTGGCTAATAATCCCTTCTAAAATAGTGTATGTTTTGATGGCATGCATGTGATCTGAATGGTTGTTGTATGCCATTGATACCCAAGTAGGGTATGATTTAGGAAAATAACCTGCATGATGGAGGTGTGAAGCTCTGACGGCTAAGGATGATTGAAATTTTTGGAAAAATGCATGAACAAATATATGTCATGAATACATTGCCAAATCAAGGAGTGATTGGGAAAACAAGTGCTCAAAGGTAGCATGATGATGAAACACATTAAGGATATACATGTGATAAGAGAGTGGGTATATATAGGACTTTACATTGTGGAAGAAGTATCTTCCAGTGCTCTAGGAAATTTCATAATGGTAAAGAGAGAAATTGGGTGTCCATAAACACCGACACCCTGGTTACCAATGAAGAAAGAATGCTTGAATGAATTCATGTGAAACTTTTAGATTCATGTATGTTGATTTGAGGTCATGATCAGTTGAAGTAGCAAAACACAGTCATTCTTTAAAAATAAATGTGTATAAAGCAACCATGTTGTAAAAAGTTGCTTGAGTTCCAACCCACCAAGGAAAATAGCCTAATATGAAAAGTAATAATCTGAAAATCAATGCGAGGGTGCATTGTGTGTGAATGTGGCCATGGATATTGGCATGCTGATTAAATTCATTGGATGTTTGATTTCATTTTGAAAGGTTTGGTATGCCAAAATAATGCATTTGTAAGGAATGGTATTTCCTTCTTGAGTAGATGAATTTGATTGATAATATGCACACTTCTGAAATTGTTTGTGAGCCACTACAAGTGTGCATTGAAAATATAATGTGCATGAGAACTAACAATTTGTTTAGCTGATTGAAGTGGAAATCACAGTAAGAAAGGTATTGGCATGGAAGTGTTATAAGTCCATGAGGAAGTTCGATGCCTATTGGTTATAAAAGAGACAAACTTCCAAGAGAAAGATATCTTAGGCTTGTGAATCTGGTTCCTATGTGGAACAGATTTGAAAATGAAAATGTGAAATTTGAGGTCTGTGTATGTGACCGATTTGAAAAAAATATGATTGAAATTTATGACAACATCTCATGAATTTCTATATATATGTGATGCATGTGAGATGAAAAGAAATCTATCGAGGGGGGGGGATAGATGAAAAGTGACAAAGATGGAAAACATGGAAAATGGCTACTGTAGTAAGCCATGATCCACATAGAATAATGTGTCGTGGTGACACGGGCCAGAGGGTGAATTCCAGGTACAACCAATATGCATTTTGCACCAGAATGCAAAACAACTCCGGAATTGAGTCATAAATCTGGTAAAGGCCTAATAGATTTAGTATGGACCTGAGGTAGAAACATGGGAACATGAAGATAATATGCAGACAAAATATCCGGATCTTTTTCTAAATTTTTGAATTTTGTTTATACATATGGATATGTTGCATTGAGGACAGTGCATAAATAAGGGGGAGGGGAATGTGATACCCTCAGGCCGAACCCTAGTTGAAATGTACTTACAAATATGTGTATATGTTGGTGAGCCAAAAACCTCTTTTGGCCAATGAGCTTGCTTAGTATTGTATATTTTCATTTAGAAATTAATGAAATAAAACATGACTGCATGTAGACCATCCTAACAAAAAGAGTTAAGGAAAATAAAATCCACTAGAGTGGTAAATGAAGATAAGAATCCTATGCAAAAAGAAATAAACCTAAGAAATATTAAGCAAAAGATAATATTTTAATAATATTTTCTTAAAAATCTAATTTATGGACACATATATTGTATTATCCGAAGTCCAAAGAGGGGGAAACGAATTACCAAGTGGGTTAAATAAGGTTCCATGAAGTGACAAGTGTCATTATATGGACATGCAAATACAATGGGATGGATAAAACTTGGATTGTAGACGACAAAAGAATGAAGGTTGGGTACCATATTGCAGTGGTGGAATGTGCTGCGACAAGATTTAACATTTGGCTGAAAAGTGTTGAATGGGAATCGTTGGGGGTTAAGATGAAGAAGTGCGTTGTCATGCCCATGTGCATTTTTTTCGGGTGAGAGAATTACTAAGATGAAGAAGCAGGTTGTTATGCCTGTTTTCATTTTCTGTAAGTGAAAGAATTGCAAGGAATTAGATTCCCAGAGGTAACAAGTGGTCATCCCAGAGGTACCAAGTGGTCGTCTCACCGTCCATCCTACCGATCATTTCTGTTTCTATTTGTTTGACTAATGGAATCAGAGATAGATGGCGGATATCTGCAATTTATAGCAATTTGGCTGCCCATCTCTAATTTCTCCATCGAATTTATAGATTACACGAGGGGCTTGCGCTTTAGTAGTGAATGAACTATTTTCAGGCAGTCCGATCGACAGAGCAAGACAAGACAACGTGAGATGCTCTGGTTTTTAGACAATCACGTTGAAGGCGAATATTGGAGTACGATTAGATTTCTCTAGTCAAGTAATAAGCACAGAGGATTTAGGATTGTTGACGTATATGTGTTTATATATATGATTGGATATATGTATTTCATTGTACATGTACGACTTCAATGGTATTTGTGGATTGTGTGTCATCACGGAATTTATCTGCAGACAACGGTAGGACATGTAGAAAACTGAACTGCTGCTCCTCCTGTCACGCCATATCTATGCGAAACAAAGTTACATCTAGGTTCAATGGATTTATAAAAGTGCGCATTTACAGGCCTGGATTTTGACAATCAGAGGACGTTTATTTAGCTTTCCGGACGTATTGGATGGACATAATTATAAAATGAAAAACGTAAAACTTGATAGTTGACTAAAATCGGAAAACTTAAATTTCAGACAAATAGTCCTAGCAGAGCCTCTAACTCGCTGTTGTCGGATGGTAAAATTCCCAGCGCAGTCAAAATCCCCGTGTAGTTAAAAGAAATCTTAATTCATACAGGAAAAACGCCAGGCTCAGGAAAAATCTGTCACAACAAATATTCTCAGTTAGCTAGGCTCAGGAAAAATCTATGTCACAATAAATAATCTAAGCTAGAATTAGGCAGCAAATGATGAAGTAAAGAATTTGATATTTCTTTATCAAGTTTTTTTTTTTGTTTGTTAATTTGTGCGGTCAAAATCACTTTGGATTTTTTGTTTTCGCAGGTTTCTAATTCTAACCGGTGACTTTAACATCACGGAGTGGCTTAACAACACACTCCATCACCGACTGTCCTACACCTCGAGGACGATATTTCATTATCAAGTTAATTTTATTAATCAGTTTCAATAATGATTAACTTTCATGTTTTAACTTGCATAATTTATATTAGTAATAATTACATTTAAGTAAAAAGTAGTTGATATTGATTGGCACTATTTTTCACCCCTTAAAATTAATGTTGTTCATTCACTTATATCAACTATTTTTTACTTAAATGTAATTATTGCTAGTTGACAGTCCACCTGAATGAATTAATACATTTTAAAACTAATAAATAATACATAATTGTAATGTATTTTTCAAATTAATTTTTAATAATTTATTAAATTATAATAAAAAATTACTTAATTTAAATTAATTATTAATAATTTATTAATTAATAATAAATAAATTATTAATTATTAATTGAAATCAATAATAAATTAAATATTAATTAATAGTTAA
>ML791078.1:0-39013 GCA_009831015.1 Picea engelmannii | reverse complement strand
AGTAATTAACAACCACTTCCACAAACTCACTCTGGAAGGAGACTCTCAAATCATCATCCAACTAATAACCAAGATTCTCCATGGGGAAAACCCGATGAAAATTTCGCCTAGCTGGAGGCTATCAGGGTTGTTGGAGGAATTTGGAGCCCTCCTCAGGCCTAATCTTGGCATCATACCCTCTCATGTGAAAAGGGTAGCAAATAGTGTAGCAGACTACCTGGAAAATGATCTTAGGAGCATGGAAACTATCCTGCCAAAAAAGAAACCAGGACCAACTCCATCCCCTTGTTCACCAAAATAAACAGAATGTTGACAAATGTCTCAAAGCCTAGAGACCTAATTAACAGTTATTTGATAAAGAATCTCTATAAAACCATTTCTAACATATCTAAACAAAATTAAATGAGTGAAATTGTCAAAAATATAAATTCATACACTAGATGCGTCACCCCTACCATTGTTCTATTGATTCTGGTGCCAGGCTGGAGCAAATTTATATGGATGGTTAAATTCCAGGAAATGTTTATGTCCAAGCTCACCTAAAAGAGAGACAAATAGGGCATCTAGTCTACACTTCATGTTATTCTAATAGAACAATTGATTTGCAACATCCCTGTGGATGTCCAAGAGTAACTCTAGTTGTCCCACTTAAAGACATTGTTGTTGGATTTCTAATTGTTGAGGAGGGGTTGCTGGGAGCTCTACACTTTCCTGATGAGATTGTGGAAGAGGAGCTTCCTCCAAAATGGGACATCCCCAGTTTTCCTCTAGACAATTGTGCAGAGAGGGTTACGTCACTACCTTAGGAGTTAATGAGGGAAGAGGAAGAGGGACAAGGGTTTTCTGAGGTGGAGAAGAGGATGAGGTTTCCTCCATGATTGGGAAATCCCAATTTTCCTCATCTATGTCGATTGAAGGAGATGCAGACTAGGTACTCTAGCAGGAGAACTATGACCACATCTGCTAGATTCTAGGTAGCGATAATAAGAAGGACCATGAATGGAGCGTTCCCTTTCGCGAGGCATGGATGGAGATTGAACTTTAGGAAGCCAAGGAGGATGGAGACAGATGGGAAATCAGGCCCGATGAAATAAAAGTTGTAGAGAAACTCGATGCACAAGGGAGACGATAAAGAAAGACATACCACGAGTCGGGGGAGAGAGAGTATATAATACCAGTTGTGCATATGGAGGGTGACATAAATATGGAATGGACGTTGTTCTGTACCTAAGTACCAACCCTAATTTCCTTCACCATTATTCATTTCTAGAGCCATAACAATCCCCTTGTGCGGGATCCCTCAACGATCTCCCTTGCTTTAATGCTTGTTTTCAAGAACCATGTCATCAAGCAAGAGCCGACGGGCGATATCTGTGTGGTCATACACATGTTTGGACATGTGTCACCCCATCCAAGGAGTTGTAATCCAAGTGATATCGTTCTAAGCATTGTTCCAACAAAGGGAGAATCGGGTTGGAGAGGGCATCTATGATTACATCTTCGCCTTGTTGATTTACTCCTACATTAGCTAATTTATCTGCAACTTTGTTCATTTCTCTCCGAACATACGAAGGAATGAGAACCATGTCTAGCTTCATAAGGGACTTGAAGAGTTCCAGTGAGCTTATAAGGCACCATTGATGAGAAATTTTGGCAGGATATAACCCATGAAGAATTTTGCTAGTTAGGGAGATGATGACTTTGGAGTCCCCTTCAATGATTAGTTGTTTTAGGCCCAGTTGGGAAGCCAATTGTATTCCTCTTATTAGCACCCAGAGCTTGATTGAGTTGTTCGTGTCGAATCCCATGTTCCCTACCATATCTTGTCTGAATATTCCCTCACTATTGTGGATAACCACACCAAAACTTTTCGGGATAGGATTACCTTTGGAGGCATCGTCAAAGTTAATCTTGAAGAATCCAGGTGGGGGACATTGCCAAGTGATTGGGCTTCGAGTGGATGAATGACTAGGAGTGGGGTGGGGCATGATTAGGATAAGGTGAAGATTCCACTTGGCTAGTATGATGCTTTCATTAGGATGGCCTTTGAGGTATTCAGGAAACCACTTTTGTGATCTGACTCTATTGGTTGTTTATGGGATAACCTAGGTTCTAATACAGTATTACCAAATTCCCTTCTACCATCGACCCTTCTGGATACCATAAGGAAACACAATGCACAAGGTGAACTATGTAGTCTCACCTGAGATGGATTCAATCAGTGGCTACAGGACTCAGATGTATGAAACCATGGGATGGGATGTGTTTCTCTCTCGGGTTCATTATATCTACTCAACAACTAGCCCTCGAATACTCATTTATTATGCTAACCCTAGCTAGATCTTAGTTTCGACCAATGACACCACTATTCCAATAGAACTTCATTGACCATTATAAAAGAATATACCAAATGACATCTCTTCATCTACTGCATCATAAGATTTAGATTCGAATATTAACTATGACATTCATCCATTAGTGTTGTTCTACAGATTCCATCAGTTATTCCTAGTGTGCAGTATTATTTCATTTATCATTTTAACATGTTCAACATAAACGCATTAAAGCAAATATAATCTAAAGTACTGCAAACATTCACACATAACCCATATATACCGTGGTTCACCCCCTCCTGGGGCAATGTCCACAAAGATGTGTTTCTTTATCTCTTTATTAATCTTCATGCAAAATCCAGTGCCACGCACTGTACATTTCTTCCTCCACAATAATCGATCTCCATAGATCACAATAGTCCTTAAAAAATTGATAAATTCTAACCAAATCTATCAACCAACCTCCTAACCAACCAACCAACCAACCCTTTTCATAGTCCTAATACATTCTACTTATAAAATAAAATGGGACAAAGCCCTTACAAAAACCCTAACCCTAAGCGAATTAGGTTTGTCCACTTTTCAACTGCTCCACAACAGTTTGTCCACATTGTAACTGATTTTCCTCAGCACTGGTTTTCATCTATTTCCAACGCTACTTTTCCTCTTTTTTCGACACACTCCCCATTTTCCGGCATTGCCTTATATTTTTTGATTTATGCCTTGATTTTGTTGGATTACTGAGAGGGGGGGTGAATTAGTAATAGAGAAATATAATCGTTTTTAACCATATAATGTAAGTCTTATATCAATGTAGCATTATCATCCAATATTTTCAGAGTAAATAAACAATGAACAAATGAACAATCATACACATACACAGTACACTAGTCTTTTTATGTGGAAACCCAAAGCAGGAGAAAACCACAGAATGTTTTTTCTTATATGTCTTGAAGAATTACATTCATTGGAAGCACAGACTTCTTTTGTTTTCCAGCTGCAACTGGAAGGAGGCTCCAACCCCCTAGTTTCTCAGGCTACAACCCGAGGGAATCTCCAACTCCCCAATACTCTGGCTACAATCAGAAGGAGGCTACAACCCCCTATGATCTTCGGCTAGAAAAAAAAGGTGGCTACAACCACCTGTCCTTGCCTCGTCCAACCACCCTGATGTATAAGTAGAATTATGGAACCATGGTCACACTATCACTATGAGATATGCTGTTGAAAACCTGTACCAATCAACCTGTACCAAACAACCTGTGCCAATAACCTAAACCATGCATCAACCTGTACCTCAACTTGTTATCAACCTATACTATAAATAAGTGCATCAACCATGCACCAAACCTATACAAATAACATGTCACAAAAACCTATCCAAACAACCTATCACAACAATCTATATCATCAATCTTATCAACCAAATCAGATCTACTCACCAAGATCAATCACCAAGACAACTCTCAAATATGTGCATCAACCAAGCATAACACAACAACTCATAATCATCACCAAGATCAATATGTGCTTCTAATAATATACCAATAAAAGTATTCTACATCATCCATAAACCATGTGACAACAATACTACTAACAAGTGCCTCCAACCATGTACCAAGTATGTACCAATCATGTATCAACTAATCATCAACTATGACTCATCAATATTGTTGGCACATGGGCAGACCCAGGGTTCAACACTTCCACAACGCGCCAACAAAACCCTAACTATTGGTCCTTTCGGCAACACCTGTGAAGAAGATGAAGTCTCACCCGAGGTAGAGGTAGGGGGGGTTGCAGGACTCAGGTGTCTACAACCAAGATGGGACACAAATATGTGATTACAACACTTGATAGAGCTCCTAAGCAACAAAATGCATTAGTTCTTGAACCTTCTTCACATCGCAGGTTAAACCCTTATTATAGATTAGTGTAGTAACAATATAGATCAAGTACTTTCCATCACTTAGCACATAGTATTAGCTCAGATATAACATTCATTCAAATCATTAAGCACTAAGCGACAACATCAGATGAATTCATTATACATAACATCAACAACACTAAGCAAATAATCACATAAACAACATCGCACAAATCATATCAAGACACAGGATATACATGGTTCACCCTAGTGTGGGGCTGCGTCCACCAACTTCTTCTTATTTATTAGTCTTCCAAGATTCTTACATTCCTTCACTCCTATGCACAAAGTCGTAGAGCCTAACTCTGTAGAGAACATGAGATCTGTGAGCTACGCACTAGATCCCCCTTCCCAAAAAGAGGTCAAGGAACAGAGCCAACTCCTACACAGTCTGTTCGCACAAAGCCTTTCTTTACACAACCAGATTTCACGAAGCAACTTACAATCTCTTGCACTAAACCAAACATACTCTTTTCACATAGACAACACTACTAGTAACTCACTATGTTTACATCTCTTATCTAATACTTATTTATACAAATACAAAAAGGCCTAATCATGGTAAAACCATGGGCCAACATCCCAAAACCCTAATGAACCCCTTGCTGGGTCCACAAAACAAGTGATATCCTGTGATATTTGCTTTGCTTGGGCGCTCCAACTTTGTCCAACCTGTTGAAGTCCCAAAAGTGGTCAAACACGACCAATGTTCTCTCAAAACTTGGTCAAGGGTCAACAGGCCCCTAACACTCACCTGTGACTCATCCCTAGTCACTCAGAACTGGGCAACGCCACTTCAAAGGCCTCAATCTTAGCTCGAGATGCCCTGACTTGCTGCTTCGCTAGAGCCTCCTACTTGGTGAACTCCTGAATTACTTTCTCTGTAACAAGCCCTTCTAAGCATTGTTCCAATGTCTCAACTACTTGGTCTAGTTGCGAGCCTTGGCCTTCAATCTCTTCAAAAAGAATGCAGGGTTTGTCCTGCACTGGCTGGAGTCTCTGTGTCACCTCCATGAATTGTATCTAGATGGAAGTGACTTGCTGTTGAAATGTGGGTTGCTCCTATGATTGCTTCATTTTCTCAATTACAGTAAGCAACTTCATCTGTGCTTGCACAATGGATGCCTCCTGCTTCACCTCCTGGAGCTATGCTTTCAGTTTCTTCAGCTCTAGATCTTCTGCAAGGTGCTCATAGGTTTGCGTACTCTGATCACTCAGTTTCTTACACTTTGAGGCAAGTGCCCTGATTATTTTTGCTTCTCTTTTGGTGATTTCTTCCCTCTGATCATGCACTTCTTGCAGAGTGCTTGACACTGCATAGATTTCTAGCTCCATTACTCTTGCTTGAAGCTGTTGAATGGCTTTAGCGAGCTTCCCCACTTGTATCTCGGTTGACTTTTCTTCCTCCTATGCCAAGCCCGACACAAAGCGAAGTGATTTAGACATTTCTTCTTTAACCATAGTTTTCTCTGTGAGAAGCTTGTCTTTTTCTTTCCGCATCCTCGCTTTGTCCTCCTCGAACATCGTGCAAATTTCATCTTTCTGCTTCTGCATAGCTTGAAGTTGCTCTAAGACCTCCTCTTTTTATTGCTTCAAGGCTTCTGTAGCCTGCTCATTTTCTTCTTGGGCTCGATGAAGTCGAGCCTCTATTTCATATGATAACCTTCGTAATTGGGTGGGATCATCGCCCAATTCCATAATCTTGGACGAAGGAGGTGCAGTAGGTACTACGCGGCCTGAATAGATGGTTTGTTGTATCTCCTTCAGCTCCTTCTCGATTATGTCATACATCGTCTCCTTCTTTGCTCCATGTCTCTGCAAGATATCCTATGAAGCATCTTCCACGACTGCGATGATGAGATTGACATTGTCCACTGTGAGCACATTCTTCAAATGGGGTTTATTGGCTCAGGTCTTCTTTCTTGCTAAGGGTTTCTGCGAAGAAAAATTCCTTTTATTTGATGTTTCATCCTCTATAATGGGATCCTTCGGCGGTGTAACTTCACCTGTTTTTTGCTTATCTCCTTATTCCCTTCCTTCTTCTTAGTTCACTTCATCTCCTCCTCCTCCTGTGGGTGAATCAAGCCTACTTTCCTTTGATGCGTTGTCCTACTCATCAACTTCTTTGTTCTGCACTTCCTCCTTTTTCTTATTTTTCTTCGCGCTAGCCCATCCATCATGCTTGACCTGGATGACCAATTGACTTCCTATGATTTCAGGGTTGGAGAGTTCTGCATCTTCCACCGGTACAAGGAATGTTGTTGTCCATTCTTTGGTGATATCCTCCATGTCTTCTTCGATCAACTAGTAATAGGACTACAACTCCTTCTTACTTTCATCCCTGCACGCAATGATGTAGATAAAGTGTTGATCTACGGGAAACTTCACTAGCATCCTATACTGATGCAAAGTGTTGGGTTTCATTCGTGGGAAGGCTTCAATAACATGCTTCAGCTATAGGTAGTAAGCATGGAACACTGTGTTTGATTGCCACTACTTCGCCATATCATTTGTATACCAGAAGGTGGAGAACCTTGCGGCCAACGACTCCGATGGTTCAACTTCCGGTAAGGTTTCTCCTTTCGTCATTTTCCAAGAAACAAATGTGATCAATACTAGTATCCAACTAAAATGAAACTCATATCCCTAATCTCGCACTTCACGATAGTCCTTCGCCAACTCGTTGACGAGGTAACTCGCCTAGTTCATTTTCATTCCTTCTATACACTTCCCTGCAAAGTCTACTACAAATCCAGTGACCTGTGTCAAATGGTTCTTTCTGACGATCTTTCCAGCTATATGCTGACAAGCTAGGCGCACTGCACCATCCTGGATGGAGGATACCTTGTAGCCTCGCTTTCCCTTTTCTACATCTCCATAATCCTCCTTTATGCGTTGTGCCAAGGAGTGATATGAAGCCTTCCCTGGGTAGAACTACGGAGGGTCTGGTCCCTGCATGCTCAGTCCTATGATGAGATCGATTAGTGCCAGATCCATAGTGATGAACATGTCAAGCCACGGATACCCTCCATGGTAGCACAACAGGAGGATTTTAATGCAAGCGTTAACCTCCCGATGTCGTTTGAAGTGGGGGATCTTCATTACATTCAGGATAGTGGATTGTACAATCTCCTTTATCCACAACTGGGAGACTATGTGTGGCTTATTCCCAGTCGTCTTCATCAAATACCTATGCAGTGTGAGGATCACATAATTCTTTCAGTCTCCAAGGTTGAAGTCATTGTTCTTCAAGGCTGGGATGTGTCCTAAATGGGGTCTAACTATGTGTATCCCCTTCAGGATGTATGCAGTTATCAGGGTGTACTTGAAATCCCATGGGATGTTGTCGCAGTTAGCCGCACCATCCAAAGGAAAGATGTAGTCTGGCAAGACCGACATGATCTGCTTCACGTTAGCCAGATCGTCCGAGTGCTTGCTTCACTTCTCTATTGCAGTTCGACTGGAATGATGTGAAGTCGAAGGGGATTCTTGCAATCCCCCAGTCGATGATTCATGTAATCATACAGACATGAATCTCTCAGCCATGAGATCTACGATAATCTCCTCCATTGAATTTTCTAACATGCTATGTTCGCCTGACATTCACACTCGTAATTAAATAAATCGGGTAGGAGAGCAGACAAGCAAGGTAATCAAATGGATGGTGAGGTATAGAAAGAAAAACGTGCTATACAATTGATGCTATGTTAGCTTAGATAATCACGGTTTACAAAATGTGGTCCTGGTGTAGCGTCCCACGGGTT
The DNA here is from genome assembly GCA_009831015.1 of Picea engelmannii. Taxonomy (NCBI): domain Eukaryota; kingdom Viridiplantae; phylum Streptophyta; class Pinopsida; order Pinales; family Pinaceae; genus Picea; species Picea engelmannii. The sequence goes on along the minus strand of ML791078.1, from coordinate 30,989 downwards.
AAATAAGCAACGTCGTAATGAATTCCTCCAACGGGTAGGAATGTGTTCATCAATATGACTTCGTTCGTTATGGCACAATCTCAATGGTCCAATGGAGGTCTTTCCATCAATAACTATGTTTCTAGTCATCCTGGAGTGTTATACTAATGATTGGGATGCCTCCAACGACCATATATCTTCGTTGTGGCGAAGTATCATTCTGCGTGGTTCTGCTATTCCGACGAGGTTCAAGTTTTGCAGATCTTTCTCTTGCAAAGTTTTTTCTGGAACTTGTTGTATTTTTTCTAACTTGGATTTCTTCTTACAGAGCTTCCTTGCCTTCTTTCCTATGATCTGAGTCTCTGGATTCCTCTTTCCATTCTTATTATTTCTTAGCATAGTGACTTCGCGTTGCTAATTTTATTTCAAAGGGTTCATATATAATACCTATTTTCTTACTAGGTTCTCGGTGGACATACTTTCGTCTTGCATGGATAGTTCCATCAAACATTCTTGTGCTCTTTCAGTTTCGATAGCTAGTTCTCTTTCCTTTTGCTACTTCGACTCAACTTCTCGTTCCTCTATCAATCAATCTATTATTTTAGCTATGAGATCCCTTAGTTCTTTCTTTTCCTTTTCTGTAGCTTCCTCCTCTGATTTCCTCCTCATCTAATCTTTTTCAATCCAAGTCTTTCCTAACAGAAGTGGAAAAGGGGTGTTGTTATCAATAAAATTAACGACTTCAAATTCTTCTTTTGTTGATGTTTCATGAACATTCATGGGTATATTAGTAATTCTTCCACATAGGATTATCATCTTTCCTTTAAAGAAGCCTATCCTTCCCAATGAAGGTACCATAGCAGGCTTTCCCAAGATTTCCCAAGTGCTTTCTAGCATAATTTTCACATGTTTTTCCTCATCCAATACATAGTCTATGTCAAAGTGTTCTATTATTATAACTATACGTTGTTTTTCTTTCGGGGTCTCTGGTAAATTGATCTCTCTGTGATCATCCATTACTTCCTTCAACTGTACTAACATAGTCTCTGATTCTTTTTCTGTATGATTCTTTAAGATATCCTTAGTCTCTTGACCTTCTTTATAGTTTTCTTGTCTCATGTTCATCTTTTCAACTTTAGCAATCATTCTTGGGAAATCGCCAAACTTATGACCAATAACTTTACAACAAAGACAAATAGGACCTGTACCAGGGCATTCCTTAGCAATATGTCCCAACCTTCTACAATTATAACACAGTGTCAATCCTCTCCTTCTTTTAAATGAGCCCCAACCTCTCTTATTCTATGCAATGGGATCACAGTGTTGGACCTCCAATCTGCAAAAATTCTTTGTAGGTTCCTGCATCCACTTATTAGTCCAAAAATTCTTTCTATGGATAGGAATAACATATTTTTCTCTATTTCTATCAAATTTATTCAGATCAACTCTTTCTTCTAACTGTGCCCTAGTTTTCAGACTAGGAAAAAATCTATTAAAAATACCTAGATTCATACTTTCGAAGAAGAAATTTCACTTATCTTACCTTTACTAGAGAAAAAAACTTCAATATCTTACCTATTTTCTTCAAATCCAGTTTCTTTCTTAGTGCAGAGCTTCACAAGTCAAGTAGAATATTGCACACTACAACAAAAGATCTACGCATGGATGTTTCTCTTCTCTTTAGTTCCCAGCAATCACAGTTTCAGGTCCCAGAAACAAAACCATTTGTTGGCACATGGGCAGACCCAGGGTTCAACGCTTCAACAACGCACCAACAAAACCCTAACTACTGTCCCTTTTGGCAACACCTGCGAAGCAGATGAAGTCTCACCTGAGGTAGAGGCAAGGGGTGGTTGCAGGACCTAGGTTTCTACAACCAATATGGGACACAAATTTGTGATTACAACAATTGACATAACTCTTAAGCAACAATATGCATTAGTTCTTGAACCTTATTCACATCACAGGTTAAACCATTATTGTAGATCAACGCAATAACAATACAGATCAAGTACTTTCCATCACTTAGCACATAGCATTAGCTCAGATCTAACATTCATTCACATCATTAAGCACTAAGACACAACATCATATGCATTCAATATAAATAACATCAACAACACCAAGAAAATAATCACATAAACAACATCGCACAAAGCATATCAAGACACTAGATATACGTGGTTCACCCCAGTGTGGGGCTACGTCCACCAACTTCTTCTTCTTATTTATTAGTCTTTCAAGATTATTACATTCCTCCTCTCATGTACACAAAGCCACAGAGCCTAACTCCACAGAGGATAGGAGATCTGTGAGTTGCGCACTATATCCTCCTTCCCAAAACTAGGTCAAGGCATAGAGCCAACTCCTACACAGTCTGTTCGCACAAAGCCTTGCTTTACACAACCAGACTCCAAAAAGCAACTTACAATCTCTTTCACTAAGCCAAACATACTATTTTCACATAGCCAACACTAATAGTAACTCGCTATGTTTACATCGCTTAGCCACTACTTATGTATACAATTACAAAAATTCCTAATCATGGGTAAACCCATAGGCTGACATCCCAAAACCGTGATATAAAAACCCTAATGAACCCCTTGTTGGGTCCACAAAACAAGTGAGATCCTATGATCTTTGCTTTGCCTGGGCGCTCCATCTTCATCTAGCCTGTCGAAGTCCCAAAAGTGGTCAAAAATGACCAATGTTCTCTCAAAACTTGGTCAAGGGCCAACAAAGATGTACCAACATCATCAACTATACACCTCATGTATGTGCCAACTCATCAACTACTTGTCTCAACCATGTACCCAACATGTACCTCAACCAAAAGCCCTCATCAATTTCACTATCCAAATCTAATTTGTAACTCTGTAATATGCCTGGTGTATATGATCACATACCTACAAAACTTCTTTAACTTTAACAACAAGAGACTAGCGTTTTCATCAAACTTTTCTTTAGTCTCACATGACTAGTTTTGGATTATCAACAACCCTAACATGAAATAATCATAACTATGTACTTGTAATGAATAAAGATATGAAAATAGTACACAATGTTCCTCAGTGTGTTTTGTGCAATTTCTCCAGGTGTCACTACTTGGAACCTCTCAGAAAAGGATTTATAGCAAAAATGACATACCTTGTTGAATTCTGGCTTATTATAGAGAGCGAACTTGTAGAGTGTGCCTCGCACATAATATTTCTTGTATGGACATGCAACTTTTACAAAGAATACTACAGACTGTATTCTAATCAACATTTTTGGTCTTACTTAATTTGGATCTTTTATGAATAAGTTATGATGTTTTTACCTGAAACACTTGTTTTAGACTAGTTTTAGGGCTAGCCACAAACCCTATTTTCCACGGAGTGTTACTTCAAAACTACAATGACCCAAAAGATGAAATTTGTACCACAACTACTTGGACATGGATTCTCAATGAATATCAATTTCACAGTATCAATCATTCTATTAAAAAAAATATTTTGAAAATGGTGAGATGACCTGTAAATAACATACCTTCAAAAGCATCATCAAAAGAATTTATCCTCCCTTGAATTTCAGCCTTCTTTACTTCACCTTCTCTTTGAAATTAGGCTTAGATATCCTTTGGTTACTTCAATCACCTGTAGATATTCAATATTCTCGAGTGTGATATAAAATGAGAGTGCCTTGCCTCTTATTTATACTTTCATGTAGCTTCCTCAAGGGGTTACCTTTTAACCATCTTAACACACTTTCCTTATTTTAGGGTTAACCAACTTCTAACCACTTGTCCAATTAGTAATTTATCCATTAAATTTATTATTTAAATAATTTATTTTGTATCCACTTTGACTTATAGTACACTCGTCACTTCACTTTACCTCAAGGGGTTACCTTCTAACCATCTTAAACCACTTTCCTTATTTTAGGGCTAACCCATTCTAACCACTTGTCAACTTAGTAATTTCTCCATTAAGTTTATTATTTAAATTATTTTTTTTGTATTCACTTTGAATTATAGTACACTCATCACTTCACTTTATTATTTACCTTCTAAAAATCTCATAAATCACTTTGACTACTTTGACTTTTTGGGGCTTCTAGATGACTCATGAGGGTTCTCCAACTTCACATGGACATAACTCTCTAACCGTGAGGAGTTATGTGACGTTCCACATACCACTAGAAGTGGCATGAAATTTACTATCCATATAGAATAGTATTACCTAAAAATATATCAAAACTCATACCATTATCCATCAAACAAACTTGGGTCCATTTCCCAAACCTGAGTTCTCCAACTTCACATGGCCATAACTCTCTAATCACGAGGAGTTATGTGACGTTCCACATACCATTGGAAATGGAATGACATGTAATATCCATATAGAATAGTCTTACCTTCAAATGTATTAAAACACATACCATTATATATGAAATAACCTTGGTTCCATTACCCAAACCTTTGTGATACTGAAATTCACTACCAGACTTTCTCCAAGGGTTGACATCAATCACTAAGGGTTGACATCAATATACAATATCACTCTCCAATGGTTGACATCAATGAAAACCAAAAATCCATACCAACTATCCATCAACCTAAGCCAATTGTTTGACAGATTCCTTCAAAAATTAATTGATTTTCTCCCAAAATTGCCCTGCACCAACATGCCTCCAATACAAACATCATGAATAGTGACTCATCCCGAGTCATTGAATGACTCTTGCATATTTAACTTCTTGTATCAGGGCTTCAGAAATCTGTGCTTCTTGCTGGAATTGCTCCTGAGCCTAGTTTCTCTTCTTCTCTATGGCTTCTACCATCTGTGCAGTGACTAAAAGTTTCAATATTTATCCTCCCTCCAAGCCTATCTACTCAACCCTTGATTTTGTTGCATCGATCTCCATGACCAGGTGTTCATCCTTTTCTTGTAGAGGCTCCAACTAAGCCTATCTTGAAATCTTTTCTGCCAACACTACCTTTTCTTCTGACTGTAGAATCTTCATTTATGTAGTTGTCTTACTCTTTTCTAGAAGCAAAATTGTCTTATGTCTCTGTTTCAAGTCTGCCATTGATATGTGGACCCTATCCTCATTTCCTTGCAACTCCTGTAAAATTCCATCTTCTTGTACTTGTGTCCCCAGTTGGTTACCTTTCTCTAACAACTATGTAATATTTTGTACATCTTGCGCTATATTTTCTGCAAATTATATTGCATCTTGCTCTCACTATGCTCTTACTTCTAGAGGAGTAGTGGGTACCGTTATCTCCTCAAATAAATCGATGGAGATTTTTTCTTTTTACTTGATAGATTGTGGTCCAAAAAATTTATTTCTAAATTTCTTTAGGTATGTTAGAGAGTCTATTTTCTGTAAATAAACTTGGAAAGAACTTTTGATTTGGTTTTGTCAAGCAAAAGAGAGAATCTCAGGTTTTAGTGGTTTAGGCGAGCCTGAAAAGCACTCATTAACCACTGAAAGCCTTCGTTCTCAGTAGTTAAGGGGGAAAATCAAATGCCCAACTAACCACCGAAAATATTTCCACGAGAAAAATGAAAAGCACGTGCTTTTGCATGAGCTAGTTGTCAATTGGTGTAATCATGAATATATAATGGCTGAAAGTCCATGGAAGTGGCAAGGTATGCATGTTATTAATGTATCTATCCAAAGTTTGATACCCTGTTGTCCTTTTAACTACATTTGTCATTTCAGAATTAAGGCTTAGTAGAGACACAAAAACTCATATGTGATTCTCAACTAACATAAGTGATTAGTCACATAGCCCCTCATTATCTCCAGTCATGAGGACACAGATCCATTATGACCCCGATTAATCTCTGTTTTGATTCCATTAATTACCAATTCGAATCCAAGACTCATTGTGACAGTCTTAAGCCCACGATTTCATCAAATAAACACATACTCAGAGGCCATAATCCAGTTTTTGTGGTGATTGTCGAGTGGAGTTCGAGTTCAAAAGATGGTTATCGAGCCAATTGTCATACCAATCAAGCCAAGTCGAGTCATCAGGTAGTTTGAATTCCATATTGTTTCAATTTGATTTTATATCTCACCTAAACTCGAAATTTTTGGCTTGCATTCAGTCAGTCTATTGTTTAGATTCGGTTAGTGGTTGAGCTATGCAATTAGAACTTTGAGTCACCCTGTCTCGTTTTTTTTACTATAAGTCATACTCCCTGTCACCCTAAATCATAGAGTATTTGTCTCCCTGGCATGAAGATTTTCCTAAATCACAGGTACAGGTCAGGAATTACTAAATGTTGAAAGCAGGGCCAGTTCTAAGGGATGACATGGATGGAGTTTGGTACCTTGAGGCTCACCCTGAGGTGGCCAAGTTCTTCAAGCAAACTGGAGTCTATGAATATTGTGAAAAACTGACAGATTTCAACCAACAAGTGTCTGAAACCTTTGATATCTCGTATGATTGAAGAGCAGCAATAGTGGGAAAGGAGGAGTTTGTGGTTGATGAGGCATCCATAGTTGAGTTCACTGGTCTCCCTAGAACAGGGGATTGCTGGTTCAAATCAACTGTGCCTTCAAACATTGAATTTAGATCCTACCTACAGCCTCTTCACAAGGATCTTATATGGAAAAAAGACATACCAATGTCTTAACTGGAACCTAAGTGGCAATCTCTCCTGAAGGTAATCTTTGTCTATATCACCTGTGAAGGTAGATACAAAAGGGTTATGTTTTATCACTTCAAGCTATTGCACCATTTCACAGGAAGGTCTCCCATCAATTTTCCTTTCTTCCTGCACAAATCTCTCACAAAAATGGTCAGACAAGTCAAGGCGAAGCCTACCAAAGTGGCTAGCAGGTTGTCACACCAAGGGTTGATTACATTAATTGTTAAAGAGTCCTTGAAAAAGAAACAAGTGGACTGAAATTACTTCCTATTTTGGAATGAGTTCCAAACTAATTTCCAACTGGATGAAAAGGGGAAGAAGTCTACTACTAAGAAGTCCATCACCCCTAAGAGCAGTCTAAGAAAAAGGAAGGCTATCTCACCACCAAGAGAGCCGACAAAATCATCCTCTACTAAAAGAAAAAGAACCAAAAGGAAATTACAGTTTGGTAAAGAGGGTGAGCAGACCAAGGACCTTGCTGAAGGAGATAACCCTTTGAACTTACCATACAGTGACTCAGAGCTAGAGCAGGAGTTAGCAGAGACACAAGGTGATAAACAAGATGAACAAGTTGCGAAAGATTATCCCAAATTACCCTCACCAACTCCTCCAGATGAACACAATCAACCATTAGCAAAAGCTTCTTCAAGCAAGCCTAAAGCATCCAAGGCTCAGAAAATCAATAAAATTCTCAAACAAATCTATGATATGGAAGTTTTAGAAAGATTTATTAAAAATGAAAATACATACTTGAATAAAAGAAATGCAGAACTTTTTAACATGAACCAAAGTCTCAAGGAAAAGCATGATAAAATCAAGGACAGGAACATGGTGCTGATAAGAGAGAACGTGAAGCTATACAGGCAGCTTAGACTTCTGAGGATAAAGTTAAAAGAGTCTCAACCTCCAACACAGGATCAAACAGGCTTGGAAACTCTAGCTGAGTTAGCTACAACAATGGTGGATATACCACAATCTTCCACACAGCAAGTTAAAGTTCGCAGATCTGCACGAGGAAGAGTTGCATCATCAAAGAGGCCTTGAACACTCAACAAAGCATCAAGGTAATCATTTTTGCAAATTTTGAAGTTTTGGACAAAGCTAAGTTTTCGGTGGTTTAGGCGAACACGATGACTATTCATTAACCACCAAAAGTAGAGCTTTCTGTAGTTAATACACCTAGAATTCCTCTATGTTAACCACCGAAACCTGTAACTAGATAGAGAAAGCTAAATTTTGCACAGATCGAGGTTTTACTGATCCAAATCATTTGAAAACACTCGTAATGGATAGATGATGAATTATATATTCAGATTCAAGATCCATTTTTGGTGTATAAGGATTAGAAAAGGTAACCAAGTTGGTTTTGGTACCTATTTTGGTGGCAACAAATTAAGATTTTTTGCACAACTCAGCAAATTCAATTTTTATCCCTTGGAAGAGTCATCAATCAGCCTTGGAAGGCTATTCTGCACTGCAAAAGGACTCTACAAGATCTAAAGACCATGGAATGTGGGATTGACCTCATTTTGAGGATCATTCCTTATCTTTTGCAAGTTAGTTTTGACTTTCTATTTTAGGCATATCTGATCCATTAATTCAGAATCTAGATACTGTGTTGTAAAATCTATAAAGCTAAAAACAAAAGATGAACAATGGGTTCGATTTTGAGTTCTATATTCTATTGTTTTGTATGAAATACATTTTCTTTAATATATCAGCCTGCAAGCTTCTTTCATTTGTTGTTGTCAGAACCTCCTTCATCTTTGTCTGTGCATATGAGTGGAATTCATTCTTTTGTCTCTGTTTAATGGTCCTATGGTAACTGTCATCTTACTTTTGATTGTTAAGCAAGAATCATAAGAATCTTTGGCTAGTTTGTTGACCCATGATATATATTGTTTATGTATGTTTTGGTTAACCGATTGGTTTTCTTATCCATTTGTTATACAAATATATCTGACAAATAGCTCTTGAAGGCCTTGTATTGCATGAATATAGTTAGACTGTCTTGAAAATACAATCCAGAGGTTAAGATATTCATCTTGATCCAAACCCACACCTATTATTGAGAAAATAGTTTCCAAAAAGATTAAGTTACCTGGCATCTTTGACTTACAGCCTAGGAGATTTTCCTGGAGTGATAACAAGTACCATGCACTCTTTCATCTCCTTTATTTGGATCTTATAATTCTCTAGCATTTGACATATTTTATTCATTTTTTCTTCTCATGATACATCCTCTGATCTTGCGTTGTCTAGGATGGTTTGAAACATTGTGCCAATATGTTTCTCTATCTCTTGTATCTTCTTTTGCGCTAACTTATTCTCCTACCCTTCTTAGATAATTGCTTCCTTCAGTGTGATGTTCTCCTTCTGTGTTGTATGTAAATATTTTGCATCCAACCTTGCCTTGGACTAGATTTCATATGCGACACTGATCTTCAATTTGTACAATGCCTTTGTCGGGATTTTGGGCACTGCCAAGTCCAAAGTCTCTATCTCCTTTAGAGGATTTTGTGCCACCTACTCGTCAATGTATAACATATCAGGTGTTATCATGAAGTTGGCGCTTCCTTACGCTATGATATGCATTGTTTTTCCTACTGGCATTCCTTCCATGGTATTTTCTAGTGTGTCTTTCTATCGTTTCTCTGCCCTGATATTTAATTGTTCCAATGTAGGTTTTACCTCCTACACTTTCTCAATGATTAAATCCCTATGATTCTCGACATTCTCCCAACTCTATGATAGCCGATTTTCAATGGTTGTGGCTACTAATTCAACATCATTTGTTGTTAGTGATGTATGAGGTGGTGTCCTATGGGCCTTCTCCTTGTTTCTTGAGCCACTTGTTTTCTCCCTTGTTCTCTTATTTTGGGCATCTGTTGTCTCATATGTCTCTGGCATGCCTGTATCCATCCATGTTTCTTGTCCAACGTATTCTTCCAAAGCTATATCCTGTCTCTCTTTCCTTACTTTTGTTGGGTGCACTTCTTCTCTTGTAACTCCTGATGTATGCCCTATGCACGGTGGATCCTGTGTGGGACCAACCTATGGTTTCTTCTGCATGCTTCATTTCTTTTTAGGTGGGTTTCTTCCCTCCACTTTGCCTTATGTTGTATTCTACTTCTTGATCACCCCATTTTTGCCTATCTGCTGTGCAGGGACTCTTATATACTGCACCCGAGTCTGTATTGTTGGCCCTCTCCTTGAACTTGTTGGAACCTTCCATTCATCAGGCCAATCTTGGACCTGGATTTGGATATCTTGCATCATCACGTAGTAGCTCAGTAGTAGCCACTCCTTCGTTGGATCCCTCTTCACATGCAACCACATACAGTGGCATGTGGCCTGAAAATTGGCAATTTGTCCAAACTCTTGGACTGTATCAGGTGAAATCCTCCGTGTGTTGGATAAATGGTTATGGATCTATAAAACATATAGAGAAAATATATCATTGTTCACCTTCTTTGTCTTCAGGTCTGTTTTTTTCCTTAAGGAAGTGTACCAGGCTGCACCACACTTTCCTAATCTTTGAAGGAACATACTATACGTCGGTTCTTTCCAGCCTACAAGTTAAATGAGGATGAGTAACCATGAGTAGTGGAACTGAGAGCCCCAATATTGTGTATCCTTACAGTCTTCCAGGAAGGAATTAAGCAAATAAGGGCCCCATCTCATCGAGCTCCCCTTCATGGAATACACTACAGATGTTACCACTCCTGCTGGTACTTCTTCCTTCCTGCATTTTCACATTAATTTACATCTTAGAAACTTTGTGGTGAATCTTTTCGCCAGATCATTTATGTCGCTAATCTTGATCCCCCTATTTCCTCTATCTATGCCATATTTCTCCTTAATTTCATCTAAATGGCCTTTGCCTTATTCTTATCCTCCATATATTCTTCTGGATTCTCCCCATCTGTGGATAGCCCAGTAATTGCAGCTATTAGGTCCACATTGATAGGAACTGGCCTATACATCCATAAGACACCTCCATGCACCCTTGTTAGGAGTTGTTTCACACATCCATTGATATGTTTAACGTGCCCAAAGTGCAGTATATCTAGTAAATTCATAATCCATCTGTTGAAGAGTCCTAGGATCCACTACGTAGGTTCCAACAATGATGCACCTGATGGGCCCTCTCCTTTACTTTCCATGTAGTTGTGCTACACCAAATCCAAGAATTTGACAGTATCTACTACATCGTTTTCTGATTACTTCATGTTTTTCACCTCTCTTATCATGTTATCATTCACTTTCACTCCATTCGAGATCTTTGGCATCACAATTGGAACCTTTGTTTGTGTGCATGGTATCCTTTGTGCACTGCTTTTAGCTTGAGCTTTAATTTTCCCTTGAAAGGATGATGCCCTAACCTCTAGTATGCCCTCTTGCTCTATTTTTTGTTCTTCTTCTATCTCTATTCCATGTTGCACTGAACCCATGGCCTTTTCTTCTCCCTGTGGCCCTTTTCCTCTAAATGCTTCGGACTTTGTCCTTTCTGCAGCTTCCTTAGTTGCGTGCTAGTTGGCTCATACTCTGGTATATGGATTTCATCCACATCAACCACTGTCAACATGTCTTGTGTCCTTTTTTACGTTGCCCAAGCACTTCTTCTCATGTTTCGACAGACCCTGCTTGGTGCTACAACTCGTGGTGGTGACATCTTACTAAAATATGGATTGTGGTGCTACAAATCTGAACCTGTTGTCAATAATTCTCACTCTCTCGTGCTTGGGGTTCGTTCTTCATTCTTATCCTTAGCTAAAAACATACATGACTGAAATTTCCTCCTTTTCTCGAGTTTATTTCAGGACGAGGTACTGACAACTATTCCACACTAACAATTTTTAACTTTTCACTTTTTCCTATGCACTACACTTTTGTATCTGTCAACTACTTTCTAGCACATAGTGTCTTCAACACTGGTTTTTCTGTGGTGCACTGTTAATTCTAACAATTCTATTACATCCAAAACCTTCCAGTATTATCCTATCTTTTGTATTTTGTTACATTTCTTCTTTTTATGGATTTTTGTCTTTTTCTTCTAACATCTACTATATAAAATATGTACAATCATACCTCCTCTTTCTATTTTTACATCAGTTTATTAGGTTGATTTTATTGATACATCTTCAGTCAAATTCCATTTACCATTCCTCTGAGATTCTTCCCTGCAATATCTTTCAATTGCACAACACCTCCATTCGTGATGGCCTCTACCTGATAAGGCCCTAACCAATGCATCTTGGACTTCCCAGGCTGTTGTAGATACCTATTGCCATAGAGGAGAACTAGATATCCTTCCTTAAATATTTCCTTCTTTATGTTCCTATCATGCCAAGATTTTACCTTCTCTTTCTGTACCTTCTAATGAAATCTTGCTAAAATTTTGTCTTCTTCCAACTCCATCAATTGATCCAATCTTTCCTGTGGAGCACCTTCTTCTGTCATGTTGGTGATTGTTGAAATGCGTAGACTAGGTACTAAATAATGTAATGGAACCAATGCTTCCTTCCCATACACTAGTATGAATGGTGTCTATCCTGTAAGATTCTTGCATGTAGTCTTGTAAGCCCATAACATTGTTGATACCTTCAAATCCCAATCATCCCTATTCACATTGGAAATATTTGTCAATGCTTTTTCTAAGATTTTGTTAAAATCTTCTACTATACCATTTTCCTAGGATGGTAAGTTGTGCTCTTTTGATGATGTATCTTGAATTCTTTTGTCATAACTGTGATTACTGTTAATAAAATGAGTCCCCTGATCACTTAACAAAATTTTGGGGCATCCAAACCTTGTCACCACGTTCTCAAAGAGAAATTGCACTATTGTTTTTGCACTGCAATCCTTCACTGGGGATCCTTCTGCTCATCTGGTTAAGTATTTTGTCGCGGTGATGATGTATCTGGCTCATGACCTCTTTGTTGGTGGGTTAATGGGTCTAATGAAATCCACATCCCATTTATCAAATACCTATAAAGTTACTTGTGGAATAAGTGGCATTTCATCCCTTCTATATGGTCTTCTCACCCTTTGACAAACATCACAGGTGTTGGAGAAATTTCTATTTTTGGCACCCTAGTTCATTGGGAGTTAACTGACTAGTTCTATTTTAGACTTTCTAATTTTAGACCATCACTATCATGCATGCATTCCTAAGAAAATTTCACTGCAGCTAATTGCTTCTTCGCTTTTCATAATTATAGGATGTCATTTCCTATATGAGTGAACATCACTCACTCATTAAACATATCATAATATACATTGATTCTCATTCTTCATATTGTATCTCTCTTCCGTTTCTTGATAAGCTTTGTTTGTGTATGCTTTAGCTAGGTCTCCTACGTAGGTTTCCATGAAACATTGACATGGTATCAGAGCTGAGTTACTTGGAGCAACCCAGACAAGCCAGAGAAGAGCGAAGGAGGATTTAATTATTGAGTAACTTTAGTTTCTGCCAGAGTCGCAACCTATCCCTATTGAAAGGTACGATAATTGGAATTGACGTAGTCTATCCATTGCTAAAGTGTGTCGGTCAATAGACGCAGTCTATCCATTCCTAGGGTGTGACGGTCGCACTCAAACTTATGAATTTTTTTTTTTAGGAATCGACATATATTATACATATCCAAGGTGTGACATAATAGGACTATATCCTTCTTTAGGGTGTGATGATTCATTCTTCCCATTGCCAGGGTGAGACACTCTAGAAAATTGGTTTTCTGCAGTAAAACAACCATATCTCGGAATTCACGATATGGGTTGGGCTGAAATTTTGACTAGAGATGTATGACATAGTGATGCGCATGCTCACCAAAAATATCCATAACCCACATCATATTTTCGAAGATATAGTTGTTTTAGCATATCTACAGCTGCCATAGAACCATCAATCATATCTCGAAATCCACAATCTGGGTTTTCAGGATCTTTTTAGAATCAATAGCATAGATGGAGAAGATGCAACTTCTTCAATCAAGTATAGCAATACTAATCGCATTGTACAAATATTTTGAATGGAATCCTAAGGCCTCATTCCAAATCAAAATAAAAGGAATGTATAATTTGACGATGGCGACAGAAACAAAACCTACATCAGTGCTTGAGAAGACCATATGGGTGAACCGTAAAGATGAGGCCACAATGATACTTATTTAGTTAATCTCCATTGATTTATGGTTTCATGTTTCTGCATGAAAGACTCCAAATGTGATCTGTACCACCTTGGAAGGACTCTTTGGAATGCAGGATTAGATGCGAGGTCATATGCTTGAGGTAGAATTGAATACCTTAGACCCTAAAAGTTTTGATAATATACAAGATTTCTTTACTAAATTTAAATATTTGATATTGAGCTTGGGTGAATGTGGTATTGACAAGTCTACATAAGAGAAACAACTTATTCTAACAATATTGGCCAAGATAGGACCAGAATACGTCGTATATGTCTCCAATTTCCATTTTGGTAGATGTCTCTTGGGAGCAAATTTTAAAATTCCTACAATGTCTCAGTTCATTGAGTCTCTCACACAAGAGAAAAAACAAATTATACAGATGGGCCTGATGAAATATCCCAAAGCACATGTGCTCGCCATGTGTGATGGAAAAGGGTCATCCAATCAGAAATCAAAGAAGAAACGAAAGGAGCTATCACATCCAGTGTCAAAGAAGGAGGGATATTCCAAACCCTTCAAGGATTCTTCAAGTTCCAAAGATTCTTCAAATTCCAAAGGGAAGAAGAAGAAGGGAAAGTAGTGCACATATTGCAATAAACTGAATCATGAATAATCCACATGCATGAAGAAGTAGATCGATATTATGAAACAGGTACTTCAAAAGAATAAGCTTGGAGACTTCATTCCTGAAGGGGCCAAGAAGAATAAGGAAGAAGACCATGCACCTAATAAAGGTAATCATCATGCTCTGGTCGTAATTAATTCCTCATCCAATTCATGGATTATATATTATGGCACATCACATCATATGGTAGCTAAAGAGGAAGTTTTTGCTTCTTTGAGTTGATGCTTTGGACCTCTTATTCTCATGGGGGATGATAATCCAATAGAAGTTGTAGGAGGGGGAAGAGTGGAACTCCCTAATGGAAGTTTTGAGAATGTTTTACATATTCCAAATATTCCTATAAATCTTCTCTCAATTTATTAGATCACTCAAATAGGTAAAAGGGTTGAATTTACATTAGATTCAGTTATTGTACTTGACATGCATGACCGTTCCATTGTTGCAGTTGGTGAGGTAGATCAGAAATCATGGTTTTATAAGTTCACCAAGTTTACTGACTATGACTCCTCTTTTCTACTTACACATGTTAATGATAGTAGTAGAGTATAGCATGAGAGATTTGGTCATTTAAAATTTAGGTACATGCATCGAATTTCCAAGAAAGGAATGGTCAAAGGCTTGCCAGAAATTCACTTTTCTAAAGGGGTTTGCGAAGGATGCATTCTTGGCAAGCATCCTGAAGAGAGGTTTGAAAAGGGGAAGGCAAGGAGAGCCTCCTCTTCCTTGGATCTTGTTGACAGTGATCTCATGGGTCCATTTCCACATCTGTCCATCAACAAAGCAAGGTATGTTCTTGCATTTATTGATGATTACTCACACTATACTTGGCTTTATTTTCTCAGGAAAAAGTTTGAAGTTTTTGAGCATCTCAAAGACTTCAAAGCTCTAGTAGACACACAAACTGGGAAGAAAATCAAGATCCTCCATACAGACAATGGGGGGGAGTATTTCAACAAATATGTTCATAATCTTTGTCATGAAGCTGGTATCCAATTATAGCACACATTTATGTACACTCCATAGCAGAATGAATTTGTTGAAAGGAAGAACATGCCTCTCAAGGAGATGACCAGTTGCATGTTGCATGCAATATCACTTCCTTCCAATCTTTGGGTTGAGGCACTTAAATGTTCAAATTACATACAGAACAAAGCACCTCACACATTTTTTGAGGATAGGACACCTTTTGAGTCTTGGACAGGTGACAAACCAGATGTCACACACTTCCGCATCATTGGATCTAGAACATGGGCCCATATTCCTTATGAAAAGAGGAAAGCCTTAGATCCATAGAGAACGCCTTGCATATTTGTTGGATATCCAGATGATGTAAAGGGGTACAAATTGATTCATCCCTCTACAGACTGACTCATCATTTAGCGCAGTGTTTAGTTTGAGGAGATTCCTTTGCATGCACCTCTAGTGAAACATGCAAAGACTCTTGTTCTTCCATCAGTTCCATATATCAAAGATGATGATTCCACACACTCAGATGCTACATATTCAGACACAGATTCAAAGGATGTTGTACATGCAGATGAGAAGATGGTACATCCAAATGAGGAGCCAGTGTCAAAGATTCATCAAATGCCTAAGTGGGCATAGTCCACACTTCAGGCAGTAGGAAACCTTGTAGGGGATCCATTGGATTCGAGGAGGACTCGATCTCAGCGTGTGGAGCCTTCTCATGTACTTTCATCTTCTGAACCAATGATGCCCATGCATTTATATATGGTTAAATCTTTTGATCCACATACATACAGTGAGGTTGTTGTAAATCCATTACGGGAAGAAGCCATGTAGGAGGGGCATGAATCTCTCCTAGAGAATCAGACTTGGGATTTGGTTCCACTTCCACTAGGTAGGAAAATTGTTAGATGAAAATGAGTCTATAGGACCAAGAGAGCATCAAATGGTCAACTGAGTAGGTACAAGGACAAATTAGGTGCAAAATTATTTCAACAGATTCATGGGACAAATTATGATGAGACCTTTTCTCCTGTAGCAAAGATGGACTCCATTTTCTTGGATCTAAACATTGAAAAAACCAAAGGATGGGAGGTTAACCAGATGGATGTGAATAATGCTTCTCTTCATGGTGACCTTTCAAAGGATATCTACATGGATCAGTTGCAGGGGTTCATCCAGAACTCATCTTTAGTATGCAGACCAAAGAAGTCTCTCTATGGCCTCAAGAAAGAACCTAGAGCATGGTATGAAAAGATGGATTCTTACTTGATTTCACATGAATTTGTTAGATGTAAATCTGAATCCAATGTTTTCATGTTGAGGACTACTAACTATGTGATGATTTTAGTACTCCATGTTCATGATCTTTTGATCAATGGTATCTCATCTTTAACCGTTTCTTTGGTCAAATATATTTTGCATGCCAGGTTCTCTGTGACGAAAATGGGTCGACTACACTTCTTTCTTAGTCTTGAGATTATTCAGGATGCTTCCAGAATCAAGCTTTCTCAGACTAAGTATGTAAGTGATCTTTTGGATAGATTCCACATGATAGACTATAAGTCTTCACCTACACCCTTCTTATCTGGGATCGGACTCGAGGATGGTGGGGATACATCATTAGTGGACAACTCTTTGTATCGACAGTTGGTGGGGAGTATTTTGTATCTCACTCACACCCATCCAGATATCTCATATGCAGTAGGAGAAATTTCTAGATACATGCAGGAGCCCCATGATATGCACTGGAAGGCTTCCAAGCGCATCCTCATATATGTTCAGGGCACCATGAGTTATGGGATTCTCTATGCAGTTGGTTGTGCATTATATCTCATAGGATTCACAATTTCATATTGGGCTAGTGATAACATTGATCACAAGTCCAAGTCTAGGTATACTCTGAGTTTAGGGTCAAGCCCAATTTGCTGGTAAAGTAAGAAGAAATCATCCATTTCTTTATCTTCTGTAGAGGCAGAGTGCAGAGGAGTAGTCAACTGTGTCATTCAGACACTTTGGATTCAACACTTCCTTACCAAGATTGATATCTAGTTTCACTATCCAACTATCATATGGTGTGACAATCAAATTTCACTGAGATTTTGCAAAGATCCAGTACAACGACAGCGAACCAAACACATTAAGGTCCACATGCATTTCTTCAGAGTTTTAGTACATGAAAAGATCATTTATTTGTATTTATGTCTTTCCTTTGAATAGACTATCGACATATTCACCAATACCTTCACTGGGCATAAGTTTTAGACTTTGTAGGATTGTCTTGAAGTGAAGAACATAGTTTCCTAGCAGTTTCCTTTTCTTCTTTTGATGCATTGTATTTTGAGGGGGGGTTTTGTTCCCATGTGGTGTTCCCACTTTCCTCATTTTTATTCAGTGTTCATTAGTTGCATTGTACATGAGTACCTAATATGGCCTAGTAGCCGGGACTCATTTGTTACTCCATACTGATGTTTAGGGTGGGTGTTGGAGAAATTTCTATTTTCAGCACACTAGTTCAGTTGGAGTTAAATGACTAGTTCTATTTTAGACTTTCTAATTTTAGACCATCACTATTATGCATGCATTCCTAAGAAAATATCACTGCAACTCACTGCTTCTTTATTTTTCTTAATTATAGGATGTCATTGCCTATATGAGTGAACATCACTCACTCATTGAATAGATCATAATATACTTTGATTCTCATTCTTCATATTGTATCTCTCTTCCTTTTTTTACAAAGTTTAGTTTGTGTATGCTTTAG
Organism: Picea engelmannii; assembly: GCA_009831015.1. Lineage (NCBI taxonomy): Eukaryota > Viridiplantae > Streptophyta > Pinopsida > Pinales > Pinaceae > Picea > Picea engelmannii. The sequence goes on along the minus strand of ML791078.1, from coordinate 12,815 downwards.
CTAGGTCTCCTGTGCAGGTTTCCATGAAACACTGACAACAATTATGACAATATTCCTTTGCATCCTTATGTATTGTAGGCTACCATAATCATGTGCGGAACACCTTCTATGATGTAGGATTTCCTGCATAGTTCCCTTCATCTATACCTTCATGTGCTTCTGCTAACACCATGGAGAATTCATGCTCAATCACACATCTTCTCAAAATTCCATCTGCACCTAACTTGTATAAATGTCCTGCAATCAACTGATAGTCTACAACATGCACTACCAACTATTTTTTTCTATGCAAAAGTAAATTCCCTAGGAGCCATTCTTGTGCTAAAATATCCAACAATATCAGCAAAATAATCATCAGCAATCTGAACAGAAAATAAGTTAGCATAAGGAAAATTATCCTCCAAGTTCTTTGGCTCCTCTTCATTAGTAATTCTTGACAGATGATATGGTCCTACATTCATCTTCGTTGGTTTTACTATGATTTCAAAATCATATTCCTGAAACAATAAAAACCATCTACATATCCTCCCCCCAACACTAGCTTGTTAACTAGGTACTTCAGAGAAAAATGATTTGTAAACATCTTAAAATGTTGACCCAATAAATAATGTTTGAACTTCTATAGGGAATATACCATAGCCAAACCTTCGCTTTCTATACTATTATATTTCTTCTCAGACTCAGATAATTTTCTATTAGCAAAAGATATTGGGTGATCAATGTCTCCTTCACCTTGTTGTGCCAAAACTGCTCCAAGTGGAATGGATGAAGTGTCCACATGAACATGGACTAATTTTGTCCAAACTAGAAAGCTCAAAATTGGTGTTTTCACCATATTGTCTTTCAGTATGTCCAAGCTCTCTTAGCATTGATCATTCCACTGTAAACTGATGTCTTTCTTCAGTAACTTCTCCATGGGCACAGTAATCTTTGCATATCCATTTATGAATTTACTGTAGTACCTTGTGTGGCCCAATGTTTCTCTCAACTGGCGCACTGAATTTGGTGGTTGTAAATTGACAATAACAACAATCTTGGCAGGGTATACTATCAAGCCATGTGTGCATACAATGTTCCCAAGTAGGATGCCAAATGGTGTGTTGAATATACATTTCTTAATTTTCAATGAGATATGACATTGGCTACATCTTTCTAACATTAACCTCAAAATTTCTACATGGTTCAATTAACCAGACAAACCTTTGAAAATTTATGTATAAAATCCTTGAATGCAACTACTACTACTCTATAAAATATTTTTGGTGGATTCTTTAAACCAAATGAAATTACTGTGTATTGATATGACCCCCAATCTATTGAAAATGTAGTTTTGTACTTGTCATTTGGAGCAATTATGATCTCATGGTAATCTGAAAATCCATCTGTGAAAGAGTACACGTCATGTCCTCCCACATTCTCTAAAACCTCATTTGTAAATGGAGTAGGAAAAGGATCATGCATGAATACATCATTTAACTTCCTCAGATCCACACATATCCTAATCCCTTTAGTCTTTGTTTTCCTGGACCACCATTGGACCAATCCACTCAGATTCTTCCACGGGCTCTATGATTCTTGATTCTAGCATTTTGTCAATTTTTGCCTTAACCTTCTGCTTATAGACTGGGTTTAATTTGTATGGTCTCTGCCTAACTAGTCTTGCCTCTGGTCTGAGGGGCATCTTCATTACCCCAATTTCTCCTGCTACCCCTTTCATCTATGAAAATGTGGCTGGGAATAAATCACTATACTCGCGCAATAGTTCAGTTATATTTTCCATTATATCACTGTCCCCATTATCTCTGATGTTGGCTATATTGGGCTTCTCCTTAGTCCCAACATTGACCTTTTTAATATTTATAGGTGCAGTAAACTCTTTAGATTGTAATAGGGGTCCTTCCAAACCTCTTTCTCCTTCCTCTTCTAATATATGTATGTCACGTGAGTTGTATTCTACTTCTTCATCCTCTGTGACCTGATAACAGTAAAATAATTGTTCAAGAGTTTCTTTTCTGTAATATTTGGCTACTGTCATTGTATCTACACCATACTCTTCAAATATCTTTCCTTTGATCCTCTGTAATGCTATATCCACCCATGGATTCTCACTTTCAAATGAAAAGATCCTAATAAAGTTTTGTTGCGCTGCGCCCAAACTTGTATTTTCTTTGCGTAGTTCCCTCTCCTTATACCAATTAGTAGGTATTAATTATAATGATGAATAAAGTAATGTATCCATTCCCCTGGTGGTACCAATGTCTAGTTAGTGACACAATCATCTATGTGTTGTCTTGGGTTCCCTCTTCCATCATACTTTTGTAAGGGTCTATCCTGTTGACGCCTACAAAATCTTATGTGCATCAATCACTTACACTGATACCAATCTTGAATTACCTTCTTATGTGCACCCCACCATCATGCAGGTGTGTCCCTCGGTGCTATATCCAACACTAATAATGTTTGACTATCCAAAACCTCTAATTCGAACTCTGTCAGGAAGTTTTATAAATTCTCCTCTACAGTAAATGTGGGAAACTGTCTTACTTTTGTGCCAACCCATATTATTGTGCATGTAACTCTGGTGCACCTCCTAGTAGAGACTTCATGTAATCTTTTCTACCAGTTTTCTTCTCCAGTATCATAATCTGGCATGTCATAATTAATAATCCTCCAACTGAGCACTGCATCTGTAGTTGGATTCACATATTCCTCATCCCACGTAATAGTCCTATACAACTGGTTACATAATCTTCCAGAACACTGTCAGGCATATGTTCTACATATATTTCACAATATGAGGGATCTAAAGGTTCTACAATCATAAAGTTCCCATCTTCAAATATCATCTTTTTAGTCTTTAAATTAATTATGGCTTGATTGTCAAAGGCCCAATCAATTCCCAATAGTGTTGGAAATGGTATAGACTCATCCACCATATCCATCACTTCAAAGTATGTTGTGGTGTGCACACCATCTATATCCATTGTTTTATTTTTCAATCTACCTATGCGAATCACTCTCTGTTGGTTTGCTAGCTTCAATTGGATATTGGAATACCCTAGTGTAGGTTCTCCCATTGCTTCCCAAGTCTTCTATGGAAAAATGTTGACATCTGATCCTAAGTCTAGGATAAAAAAAAGTTTGGTTATTGCTCTTTCTATCTACTTCTTGGTTGACCCAGGTTCAGATATGAACAAGTTTTCAAAAAAACCCTCTAAAATTATCAGCCCTCCTAGTAAACCAGAAGGAAACACAACAAACAAAATGTATTGCGCAGTCTCACCTGAGATAGTTCTATGGGTGGCTGCAAATATCATGTGCTTGCAACCTAGGACAGAGTGGGGATCTAGGATTGCATTTCATATTCCTTAATTTTATACATGCAATCTACTGATCTAACAGATAATATATCTAACATAACTCTTCATTCATCCATTCATCATATAACTATTGACAGAAGGTAAATATGCAATAAACACAACACATAACATAGGTTTTACCATGGTTCACCCCCTCTTGGGCTACATCCACAAAGATATGGCTCCTTGGGCTCTTTTATTTAGATTTCTGCAATATACGGTGTTACGCACCCTACAATTTCGATTATACAATCAAAAAACAGGTTATACAACCTCTGTGAGGTGGACTAGATAGCACCAGGCTCCTTAGCCTACGATATAACCCTCAAGATCTAGCTACGTGACTCTCCTACAACTCAACAACTTATAAGGATGTATTAGATCTTACAGTCATTCTCCTAACCGAGCAAAACAATATCCTCCCATCTGCTAGACACCCGACCTAGACCTCCTATGTACTTATTTATACTAATTTGCATCTTATCATTTGTTACAATCTCTTACAAAATACCTAACACTAATGTGGTTAGGTTTTCCTTCATGCTTGCCTTGCATTCTTTCCTCCTTTGCGTGTTGCTTTTCCTACCAGTTTTTCTTCTCCAAAATTGGCCTTATCTTCCAAAAATAGACCTTTTCTCCAAATTAGGCCTGCGCCCAACAAACCCCCAACAGTGACATGTGGCTCGTATTGAGCCACTTGGTCAGTGCATGCTCTTTCTATGACTATTTTCAAAATTTGGAACTTCTCTACTAATTCACTTCCTCGCATCTTGACCTGCGCATCTTTCACTGTCAGTGCCTCTATTGACTACGTTGTGATCTCTTCCTGAATCAGTTTTTTGCTCCCTGTGTGTGTCTATGTCATGCTCTTTTTTTCCTCCTCCAACTATGTGATCATATGCACTTCTTGCTCTTGGAGGGGTTCTACTTCCCCCTGTTTCTCTTGTTTTTTCATATGTGTGGATTTTAAATATGTCTACAGCTTTTTCAAGTCTTGATTACCTTTTAGGCGCTCTGTGATGCTCATTGTTTTATGTTTGTTCTTGAGCACTTGTATGGCTGCGATGAGCCTTTCCTCTTCTTGGTCCCACTGGTTGGCCTTCTCATCCTTGTAACATCCCCAACCACCAACAAGCTGGGCAATGCTACCAACACCTACAACTCTACTGCTCTATTCTGATCTGTGGTAGCTCCAACCTTAAACTACTGGGCTATGCCACACAGAGATACTTGCGGAAAAACATACACATCTATATAAACATAGAATGACTATTCTACATATATATAACATAATAATGTGGAAATAACAATAAGCCTACACATGCAACATATACAACATAAACAAGCAAACATAAAAGTGGTACTTATCTTTTATTAGAATACCACCAACTACATGCAGACCTTCCATGAACCTCCCATCCATAGACCATATTTCTCATCACGCTCAGCAGTGGTCACCCTCGAGCTGGGACTAAGCTCCACCCAAGCCAAGGGAATCCTAGATTAGGCTGAGGTTATAGGAAAACTGCATAGAGCAACCAGAAGGATTCTCTCCAGGAGCCTTCTCACACCCACTAATCACAGACTCTCATTCCCCACATGGTTGTTCCACCCGGGAGTATACACCTTCACAAGAACATTACATCGGTGCTTCACCTCCCTCTCTGGGTCTCAGCAACAGGTTGGATTAGGAATTCTCAGAGCTCCGTAGTTGGTGCTGGACTCTCTCTGGGAGAAAACCACTTCCTAGAAGACTCTCGCACCTGGAGAGAGTTCCTCACAGGCCTGACAACCTACCTCTTCTACCACGGACCTGAAAACCCACTTCTTCAGCACACTCCTCGACTCAACTCCATCCAGGTGAGGAAAATAGTAACGGTTCAACACTCATTCACACAAGAATGACAGAAGGTAGCAAGCCACACTCAGTCTAGGAATTGTGTGGCCACAACAACCCATAGTTACGACACCACACGACTCAGACAAATACAAAATTCCTGGGTTTAATAGAAGACGTGGCCCAGTCCATGGGTTCTCACTGGTTTCAGGATGCATGACCAGAGCACAAAACACAGAGGTCGATGATGGAGCAAAACAGGATAGATGACATATGGAAAAATAACCATCAAACCCAAGCGGAGGTTGGAAGAATGATTAGCGAACCCCCAACACAACTGACACTTCATATTTTAACTGCATGCACCTAGGTCGACACTTGTATTCCTAGAGTTGCATGAGTTCTACTTAGAACGCGTTCCCTTTACAGGAACTTAGGACAACACTCAACATGTCCACCTTAACCTTCAGGAAATAATAATAAATTATTATCCTTTTTAGAGGTAATACCCCTATCTTAGCCCCTAGGCCCACACACTTAGCCTCCTCCCTTACCCAACCTTGTGGAATCTTAGTTCCCCATCACTCTTTCTTCATGGTCGGTCTGCATGCAACAATGTTTATATTTTATTAATGAACTGCATAATTACATATACAAAATTAGACTCATGGACTTTAACACTTAGGCTCTCTGGCCTAATAAACACATAAGCCCACTAGCTTATTTACACTTGACTCACCAACCTATAAACATGTTTACAATTTATAATAAAACTGGGGCACTACTGGGGGATATTACAATCCCCTCCCTTTATTTTTACACTGTCCTCAGTGCCACTCTTTATACAACATCAACAAGATTTCCAAAATATTCAAAAAGATGTGGGTATTCTTCCTACACAACATCCTCATGCTCCCATGTCACGTCCTCAGGACTGTACCAAGTCCATTGGATATTTACAAGCCCTATGGCTCGATTCCGGAGTTGTTTTCTCTTCCGGTCCAATATGCGCACCATACGTACTTGCAAGACACCTTCCTTCTCCACCTAAATCACATTCCAATCAATTACATGATTAGCATCAAGTATATATGTTTCTTAAGAAATGAAATATGAAACACATTATGTACAGTCATGGATGCAGGTAATGCAAGCATATATGAAATGTATATATACATATATACAGACAATTTTAATAACATTATAGCCTATATACGACATACACAACATACAATAAATAGATAATTGTACTTATATTTTGATTGAGAAGACTTCCATATCAACATGGTCTAGGCCAAGGTACCAAACCTCAACACCACTCCAACCAACCAAATCTCAACATCACTCCAACCAACGGTCTCTCCTTCCCCACATGCCTGTCCCACCCCAGGAGTGTACACCTTCACTGTCACCCAATCCATCGGCTATTACGCCTCCCTTTCCTTGGGATTCAACAACAGGTCAGACCAGAGGTCTTAGAGCACTGTGGCTTGAGGAGTTCCAACTACCCTCAAAGTTCTCCAATCAACATATTCCTGAGCTACTCTTTGTAGTCAACATTTTAAATTGTATCAACTTCATCTTATCAGCATCACCCACATGCAGTTATCATGAGAGAACATAAAAGAATTCATTTAGGAACTCCAATTAGCTCGAAAGGGAATTCAACTTTTATCCCCAAAACATGAAATTCTATTTCATGATTCATATTGGTTGTTGCCATATTATGAATGCAGCCATCCTTGTGATTTTCCACAGGCACCAAACTGCATACCATTTTCCTACAAGATTTCACCTTGCATACTGCCAACAATTTGTCAGTATTTCCTGTACATCATAATTCAATTGCAATATGTACAAAATATTATGCAGTGATCTTAGAATTTCCCACACTTAGCAATTCAATCACAATTACCCAACAATTACTAAACTAGAACGAATCATCATTCTATGCATATGCATGTTCACAATAATATGTGTAAGTTCATTGCTTCTTTTTCTAAACAAGAAAATTTCTTGTAGTCAATGCTCATGTGACTACTTGACTTGCAACTTTCCTGTTGCAATGTCTAACACCTCCCTCAAATGTGCTCAACTTCATGAGTTAACAACATTTTAGTTGTTAGTAACAATTATTTCCATGCAATAATATATATGCATGTACTTACAAAACACATTCAACCATTGCATTTAGTACACAATTATATCACTTACTATGCATGAGTGCAATTCTCAATGCATTCTTATTCAGTGCACCCTGCATTGAATTACATAGTGTTCTTTATCTTAGTCATGTATCTCACCATCCATAAGTTGGAATTCTGTCCAATGTGTTGACACATTCTCCACACACTTCCTATTGTCTTCCCAATTAATTGGATGCCTTCCTTTTCAACCTAAACACTAGACCAAGAATATAATTCTGTGATGTTCATTAGTGTTAGCAAAAAGGTTGCATCCCAAGTTTTATTTAAAAGTAGGAAGCTTTTAGCACCTGTGTGGCTCATAACCTTTCCATATCCATACCTTGCCATATCCAACTAGGTCCTGGTGTCATACATGATTAGCTTACTGGAATTTATTCCTATAACCAGTTCTTATCTTTAATTCTTTAGTTATTACCCCATAACCAAATTAACGTGACATTCTACTATGTAAGTGTGTGCATTCAGAAGATAAAAAGATTTGAATTAATATAGGACTCCAACCTTTACCACATCCAGTGGTATGTATTCAATAATATAATCATGTGATTTTTTAAAATAACTCTGGCTGAGGAAATTCTTAGAAAAATCTCCTTTCAACAATTATGCAAAAAGAGTGATAAAAACTCATACCTGCATGACTGTCATTATTAAATTTTTATACTACTTAAATATATGATGGAAGTAGAATCTTTCATGCTTCTTTTTGTAAATGTGTTGAACCTGCAGATAATAGATCTAGCTATAAAATACTATACACATTCACAGAGAGAAATTGAGAAAGAAGAAGCAAGAGAGAAAGAATGGAAGAATTCTCATTAACTGTATTCCACACTCAAAGAGTGAATAATTTACAATAGATATAGGATACATGAGTAACTAATGGTCCATAGTGGTGGTCTAAAGTGATCTGGACACACACCAGTGGTTACGGGAGTGAACTGCCACCTAGTTTAGTCTCTCAGGCAGTTACGAGAGTGAACTGCCACCTAGTCTGAGTTAACTAGTCTACCAGTCTCCAGTTAACTGACTGAAACAAAGTGAAAAGAGGAGGATATTAGGGAATCATGAGTAATGTGCTATTCTGGTGATGATCCCAAGGACAATGCGCATTACCTAGTGATGATCTCAATTTTGCATGGTGATAAAACTAATACAACATTTAGACTCAACTCAACTAATCAAACTGAAGTGTCAACTTAAGAGAATATTCTCCAGGTGGAATATTCTCTCCTAAAATATAGGAGACTGAATAATTACTAATAATGACTAATAAATAGGGAAAAACCTTAGGAAAAATAAATCCTAGGTGTGTGTGAAGTAACTCCAACACCCCCGTTGAACATCACTATGGTGAAAATAAAGAATGGGTCCCGTCAACGAGCCCATGTTAAGTACCCAAATACAAAATATACACTGAAATAAAGTGAGGAACGAGGGAAAACCTCATGGTTAACCACCCCCGCCCCTCAAGGTAGAATGTATGTAAAAAAATAAAAATGAGAAGGAATAAAAAGTAGTTGCTAAGAAATCGTGTCCTTCACTCCAAGAAGACCTCACAACTCTGCAAGTTTGTGCTCGTTGAAGATTTTGTTGAAGATGTAGATTTCTGTATGGATCTGATGAAGTATATGAACCATTGAGATGTCCACACATATCCACTTTATTTTCTTGTAATGAAGAATATCCAAATAAAGTTTGGATGAAACTTTGAAAATTGTGCGGCTGTTTCCGAAAAAATGTTGAAATTTTGTTGATTTTAAAATGATCATAACTTGACTTCCCGGAATCCATTTCGGATGCTTTGTTTTTTGAAATTGGATATTGTTCTGAGAGGAATTCAAATATCCAATTTTCTTCTGCAAATTGTGCTCAGAAAATATCAGAATTGAGTCTGATGTGTGTGGCTCCCTTTTTGTCTTCTAAGATGGATGCATTGCGCATCGAAAAGTGTATGCATGTGACCCCTGAGATGCATGCCATATATCTTCCACATGAATTTTAGAAAACAAATCTGAAATGGAGTAGAAATCATATACAATTAATGGAATGCAAATTTGTGCAAATACTTTTGTAGAAGACTCTTCATAATAAGAGGCTTGATCTTCTGATGGCTTCTCTTCTGGATCTATCTGTTCAACCTCCTACATGAAATCTTGACAATATTCTTTATTCCCAAATAGAACCTCCAATATGGTCCATAATTCATTTGGAGTGAATTCTTGTGTGACATCACATACTTGGTGGAGAATTCCTGGAGAAATAGACAAGCAGATAAATCCTATGGCTATATCTTGTCTATTGAGAAAGTCATTTTTCTCATCGGCAGAATCAGGCTCTACTTCCATTGTCATAGTTATTTGGTATAAGCCTCTACTTCTGAGAAGAAGTATAATCTTTGGCTTCCACTCAAAATAGTTATGAGGCGTGAGAAGTATTATCGGTGAGTAAAACATATATTCCATCTTTCTGTGTTCTTCAATCTTCAGTACCTGCAAAAATAATTTGGTGTAGATTTTTCTTAGTAGTCCGTCAGCTCTGATACCATGTAAATGTGTTGAAACTACACAGAATAGATCTAGCTAGAAAATACTACACACATTTGCAAAGAGAAGTTGAGAAAGAAGAAGCAAGAGAGAAAGAATGGAAGAATTCTCATTAACTGTATTCCACACTCAAAGAGTGAATAATTTACAATAGATATAGGATACATGAGTAACTAATGAGCCATAGTGGTGGTCTATAGTGATCTGGACACACACCAGCAGTTACAGGAGTGAATTGCCACCTAGTCTAGTCTCTCAGGTAGTTACGAGAGTGAACTGCCACCTAGTCTGAGTTAACTAGTCTATCAGTCTTCAGTTAACTGACTGAAACAAAGTGAAGTGAGGAGGATATTAGGGAATCATGAGTAATGTGCTATTCTGGTGACGATCCCAAGCACAATGCGCATTATCTGGTGATGATCTCAATTTTTGCATGGTGATAAAACCAATGCAGCATCTAGACTTAACTCAACTAGTCAAACTAAAGTGTCAACTGAAGAGAATATTCTCCAGGTGGAATATTCTCTCCTTAAATATAGGAGACTGGATAATGACTAATAATGACTAATAAACAGGGACAAACCTTAGGAAAAATAAATCCTAGGTGTGTGTGAAGTAACTCCAACACTTTTATCAAACTTATAACCAACACTTCAGCTTTATGTTGCTTCCTTCCTTATGCAACAACATCACCAACAACACTTTTAAACATGCAAGCATTCTTTCCTCTGGATGACCCAATGATCCATAACATACTTGCTACCACAAAAATTGCAGCAACTTCTTTCTCCCTATAAAAGTTTTTCTTATTGATACCAGAAGTATTCAATTCCTCCTAGATTCCTAAATCTTCTTGTGCTCCCACTATGATCACTATGCATGATTATTCCTTCCCTGAGCACTTTTGACGCAGTGTCCCCACCTTAGCAGGGTCTGCTAACCTCCTGGTCAATGGATCTTCAACTCTCAGAGCTTGGGTAGCTCTTCAGGTCCTTACTAGAACCTCCAAGAAACAAATCCACATGCCTTGTGCGGAACCTCACCCACGAGAACTAGCCACGGGCGCAAGGTTCCTCTACATGACCACCGGCTATGACCACGCGCCTATCCAAAAGGAATTTCAAGATTTTGCGTATCAGGTGTTTCTATATGAGTCACCCTCGACTCTCTCTGTCCCCAAAATCTGAATTAAGAGTCTAGTGCATGCCAACTCTTCTCTTAACTTCCACAGGCGTGACCTCTAGCTATGACCTGGGGCCCAACTTCCGAGCACTATGGGACTTTTCCCTTCATGAACTTCGAGGATTATCTCTCCTCCTTTCTCCCAAGGTCCAAACTCCCGAACCCTGTTTGCCTTAGATCAACTGTCCACAACGTTCCGGGTTTGATGGTCCAGATCAATTCCTCGCAAATCGACAATTCGCATTTTGGGGTTTCGAAAAAAAGTTCCCCTCTTTTCTTTCGATCTCTAGTTTTCCAAAATCCACATGAGTCAGATCGAACGACTCACAACTCCTCGTCATCCAATGATGGGGATCCTTTCTTGTGAATTGGGACTTCTCGGTTCGCAAAAGAAGAAAACATTTCTCTTCCCCTTTCCAACTTCTGACTTCACGAAATTCAAATGCATCAGATCAATGGCTCGCACTCTTCGTGATTCAATGGTCTAGATATCTCCTTATGAATCAAATGTTCACGTTTCGGGATTTTCGAGAGCAACTTCCTCCATTCTCCCAACTCTTGATTTTCGATTTCCTGATGAAAGGAATCAACGGTTTGATCATCCTTGAGATAGATGGTTCACTACCTCTCTTGAGATTTCAAGTGTTGACTGACTCTCAACTTTATCCTCATCGCAGTTTCTTTTGATCTAACGATGCATGACTATCGATGCTTCTCCCTCCAAGGATTCCTACTGTCCGTTCAGGTTCTCAATGACTTCTTGCCAAATATCTTGGCATCAATTCTTCTGGACTTGACTTCCTCCCTAAGTTGAAGGATTTCGAATATTTCCAAGGCTTCAACGGTGTTTTCCCTCCTAAGATTTTGTTAATGAAATTTTAAATTCACCCTGGTGCACACTTGCACTCTGCATGTGAACTTGCATTGCTTCTCCTTGAGATTTTAACTTACTTAGTCTCAAAGGGACTCAACCCTTCTACGTCTTCCAAAAGACTTTTTGGTTCCCTCCTGGCACACTATACACTCATTTTCTTGAGCCCTTCAAACTTAAGATGAGTTTCCTCTATACGCACTCCTTGTGCTTGATATGCACACTTTGAATACAAAAGTTCTATGCTATCTCTTATGAGCTTTGAGTCAAAACAAACTCTCTCACATGCATTCCTTGCACTCAATATGCACTCCTTGCATATCTTACAGAAGAGAACACTTGAAACTTATTCAATTTCTTCGCAAACTCATTCACTCACTAAGGAAACCATACGTTCACAAAACAAATAATAATAGTAAACTATGAAACAATATCAACACTATATAATTGGATCAATTTTCTCTGTTCTATTCATTTCAGAAAAAAAAAACATGATTACAACTCCTGTCTTTCACAGACACATTATAATGAAAATTTGTCTAAGGACCAAGAAGTCTGTCTCTCGCCTTATTTCTTCTATATGAAGACATCTCTATTAATTTTTATGTTTTAATGTAACCATTACATCTGGATTCTTCTTTCTAAGACCTTCCCAATCACAGCTTCCTTGCTCAATTTTGAGCCTTGAGCATAAATCTATGATCCTTTAAAACTTGTGCTTCTTCTTTGATGCACTTCTTGTGCAACGATATCTTTTATCTGAGATAATGGCTCTTAGATATTTTTTGAACCCTATCACAAAGTTCCAGGTCTTCA
>ML791077.1:270833-284518 GCA_009831015.1 Picea engelmannii | reverse complement strand
CTCTTGGGGAGGACTTTCTGTATTGGTTTGAGTTATCTCTTGAACATTGTATAAGCTATTTATGATAAGGAAGTTTTTGCTGGGTTTTCTTCCCCTAGAGGGTTTCCCAGGATAAATGCTATGTCTCTTGTGAATGTGTATTTATCAGTGATCTTGTTCTTATTATGCTCTTATCTATTGAAATGCAAAGAACTATAATAATGGCATAAACATTAACAGTTTCTTTGATCACAAAGGTCTTGTAGATGAAGCTATTGAATTTTCTAAAAAATGTTATCGATATTGAGATGACAGGGCTTGTTCAAATATGTATAAAATCAACATACTTCAGTTTCTACGGTGATATCTATGAACAATTCGAAGGTGTGGGCATGGGATCACCTTCATCCCCTATTGTTGTCAACATATACATGGATAATTTTGAAATAATTTCTATCAATACTCCTCCCCTGAAAAAAAAAGTTTGGAAGAGATATGTTGATGACACCAACACAATTTGGCCACATGGAAGAGATAAGTAGTATGAATTCTTGAACCATCCCAACAACCAATCTGAATACATCAATTTTAATATGGAAACAACAAAAAATGGTCGACTACCTTTTTCTGGATGTCTTGGCTTCTAAGAAATATGATATCTCTATGTCCCATCAATTTTATCGAAAGAAGACACATACTAATAGATATCTCAATGATAACTCTCACTATCATCCTACACAGAAGATTGACATCATAATTACTATTGCAACTCAAGTTTTTAATGTTTCCAATGAAGAACACTTGAACTAAGTAATAAAACATATCCTTGATGTGTTCAAGAAAAATGGCTACTATGAGATCCAAATAAAGAAAAGCATCCACAAAGCACAACAAAGGAAGAGACAAACACATGATAATCAAACACAATGCTAGGATTTTCTAGGGACAAACAATTCGACCAAATCGACCAAATTGGAAAAACAATTTTCGGGGAACACATCGAATTTGACAAACAATTCGACCGAATCGACCAAATTGGCGAATTTTCAAATTTAATTCATCGATTCGATCGAATTTGGTCACATAATCCAATTACCTGCAAATTGTTTGTTATTATAACAACAATTTGTAACAAAAATACACCATAGTTAACCATAGTATCTACCACAACAATAAACAAATGAACCTATGCTTAAAGGACTCCTGGAAAAACTCTAGTCCTCCAGAATGCCCTCGCTGTCCTTCTGTCATCTCCCCTTTGTCCCTGGTCTGCACTATGCTGACAGATCTCGGGTTCGACCCTTCTCTAGGAAGCAATTGCAAGGTTCGACCCTCCTCACAAGGGTTGCTAGGGCTGGAATGACACCTCAAAACCTCCTTTCAAAGCTGGAACAACCCCACCAAACCCTCAAGCGACATCTACAAGGACTATAGTAACCCTCGGCCTATATGGTAGTGACAGTGAATCTTCCTCAACTCAGCAACAGAGTGTGGATTTCTAGCTAGTAAATTATGCTCCTTCAGTGCACCTTTATGCAACGTCTAAACCTCTGAACAAGTGCATATAGGGATTTTACTTCCGTCCCAGATGACCTCAATGCATTAAAACGCACCAAAGAATGTTGGTAATGTGAAGCGTGTAAATGCATTAATATTTATTCAATACACTATTTCCTTCATTTATTGTAATTATTGGATAATGGGATAACACATTAATTTGATGCTTGATAACCAAGTCAATTTTGAATTTTGGGCAGCGAGGGCAGAGATTACATGTAGAGTATACACAATATATTATTAAAAAATTGTGACTATCTCCAAATTATATAATAAAAAATTGTTTAAGACATGCACCTCTTTTAAATTTTAGAATATTTTGATTGGCTAATACATGATGACATGGAATTTGTATTAGGGTTGGTAGGACCCATTTTCAACCAAATTTCCCCTAATGGGAAAACATGTCCACATAAGTCTCATGATAGCTTATAATATTTTATCATCACTGCATAAGAGGAAACATCCATGATGTGGTCATGTCCATCTTCGTGGCTTCTCCTAGGTCTCATGAAACATCCTGAGAGAGAGGAAGAAGATCACACATCATCACATCTTGGTACACAACCAAGAACTACCTTGTCCAAGACCAAGGTACCCCAGAACACATCTAGGGGCCCTAGAACACATATAAGGTCTTTCATCCACCAAGGTACAAGACCAAGGATCAACCCAAGCGTTTAAGCAAGGATTCCTTGGAACAGATCCAGGGGCCCTAGAACACATCTAGGGACTTACATCATCAACCACCAAGGAACACATCCAAGGATCAATCCAAGCATCGAGCAAGGATTCCCTAGAACACATCTAGGTACTTACTGCTTGGTCCTTGACCAAGAACCCCAGTAATACACTAGGGTCCCTCACTAGGTTCTTTTTCCATGGCCCAAACTACTTGGTCCCAAACCAAGAACCCAAGGAGTGTACTGGGAGCCCTAGATCTCAACTAGGGTCATATGCCATCCTCTCGAAGAATGGCTCTTGCATTTTCACTAATTTCAACACTCCCTCTCAGCAAGAGAGACATTCTCAGCAACACCAAGCTTGTCTTAAAAGTACACAAACTTTGTCAAGGACAAAGGCTTGGTCAAAATATCTGCGGTTTTTTTCGCCGTCAGAACATACTGAATACTGAGAATGTTATTCTACACCATGTCCCAAACATAGTGATATCTCATCTCAATGTGTTTCGATCTGTCATGAAACACCAGATTCTTAGAGAGCTTTATACAGCTCTGGTTATCACAGTGGATTACTGTGGGTTCCAACTCAAAACTAAACAAATCTAAGAGTATCTTTTTGAGCCACACTGCTTCTCTACTAGCAACACTTGCAACAATGTATTCTGCCTCTGCAGTGCTCTGAGCTATGGAGCCCTGTTTCCTGTTGGACCAGGAGATCATATTTAAACCCAAACTGAAACAATATCTGGAAGTACTCTTCCGGTCCATTGTACTGCCCATTTGATCTAAATATGTAAAACCATGAAGCATTACCCCTCCACTGGAATTATATCCGAGCCCATAGGCTACAGTTCCCCAGAGATATCTGAGAACATGCTTAACAACAACCATATGAATATGTTTCGGTTCACACATGAACTGGTTGAGGGAATTCACTGCATAACAAATGTTTGGTCTGGTATTTACTAGATACATCAAGGACTCAATGATCTGATGATATACGGTGGGGTCTTCTAGATCTGAACCTGTAGCTTGATCTTGTAACTTCTTTAGGTTATAAATCATCAGTGTTGACATGGACTTACAGTCCAACATGCCAAATCTGCGAAGCACATCAACTGCATACTTGTTTTGTGAGATAAAGATCTCACCTGGTTTTTTCCACACCTCTAAGCCAAGAAAGTGATGCATAAGACCCAAGTCTTTAATTTCAAATTCTGTTGATAACTCCCTCTTAGTCTGAGATATAAGAGGTTCCTCTCCGGTAAGGAACAAATCATCCACATATAAAACCAAGATAACAAAATTATTCTGCACAATCTTTATATAAAGATTAGGATCTTCTATGCTCTTGGAGAATCCAAGATTCTGTAAAAAACTGTCAATTCTCCCATACCAAGCTCTCAGAGCTTGTTTCAATCCAAACAAGGCTTTCTTGAGTTTGCAGACATGGGATTCTTTCCCATGGATCATGAAACCCTCAGTCTGCTCAATATAAACGTCTTGCTCAACTTCACTTTTAAGAATGTAAATCTTAACATCCATCTGGTGAAGTTTCCAATAAAAAACTGAAGCAAGAGAGATAATGATTATGATGGAAGTATACCTGACAACATGAGCTAAGATCTCATTATAGTCAATTCCTTCTTTCTAAGAGAAGCCACGAGCCACAAATCTAGCCTTGAATTTTTCAACATTTCCATCTAATGCATGCTTTATTTTGTAAATCCATTTAGAGGTTACCACTGATTTGCCATGAGGTCTTAAGACCACCTCCCATACATCATTATTTAATATTGAATCTTACTCTTCTATCATGGCATCCTTACACACTTTATGTTTGGAGGCTTCTTCAAAAATTGAAGGTTCTGAGTCAAACACAAGATTCAACTGCGTTATTAGGCTAGAGTACTTATCTAGTTTCTTGCTTTCTCTGAAGGTACCTTTAGGTGCTGCATGCTTTTCTGCTTTCTTTAGAATTTACCGGCACCAAGCTAGCTTCCTTTTAACATGAGGTTTCTCTAAGGGAAACTCGACAAAATCCCTTACGGGGTCCACTGAAGGATCTATGGACTCCTCCCTCTGCTCATATGGAAGTGGTATATCTAAAGGTCATGGAGATGGAGCTACCTGCTCCTCTGAATCACATGGAAGTTCTCTGGAACGATGAAAGATTGCTTCCTCATGAAAAGTCACGTCTCTGCTGACCTCAATGAACTTTTTCCCCAGTACATAAATTTTGTATGCTTTTGAGGTTTCACTGTATCCTAGAAAAGTTTCTTTCTTTCCGGAGGGCTCTAACTTAGTCCTCTTTTCTTTTGGTATATGAATGTAGACTGGACTACCAAATATTCTCAAATGATCAACTGAAGGCTTATTACTGGTGAAGACTTCTTCTGGAGTTTTCTCTTCTAAGGCTTTATGAGGACACCTATTCTGAATATAGACTGCAATGTTTGCAGCTTCGGCCCAAAGAGATAAATGTAGATTCTGATCATACATCATGGCTCTGGCTGCTTCACAGATCGTTCTGTTCTTTCTTTTTGCAACTCCATTCTGCTGGGGATTATAAGGCACAGTCAGCTCCCTCTTAGTCCCTGAAGCCCGTCAGAGATCATCGTACTTGTGGGAGTCAATTTTTTTTCCATTGTCCGTTCTGAAACATGGATGTGTCTACTTGTCTGATTCTCAACAAGATTCTTAAAATCATGAAATTGCTGAAAGATTAATCTTTAGTCTTCAACAAATAAATCCAAGTTTTACGAGAACAATCATCAATAAAAATGATATAATAAATACAATCATTTATAGACGGAGCAGTGATAGGTCCACAAATATCAGAATGAATAAGATCTAAAATTCCATTAGTTTTTCTATTGCTGTGAGGGTAAGTTTTCTTTGTATTCTTACCAAGAGCACAACCTCTACAAACAATATCATGCTCAAATGAAAAAAATTGGCATACCTGTTACCATCTTTTGCAAACTTGGGAGTGCATTGTAGTTAAAATGTCCAAGCCTTTTGTGCCATAGCTCACAGGGGTTTATCATCTCGTGAACTAATGATTGAACAACTTGACCAATGATTTTGTATAGTCCACTTTCTTGAGTTCCGATTGTTATGGTTGAGCTTAAACTTCCATTTGAGGGCCATATCAGAGCCTTCCTTTTGGAGAAAGCTACTAAGCGCCTTTTGCTTTCTAGCACTGCAACTGATATGAGATTTTTCTTTTATCCATGAACATAAATAATTTCATCGATATTAAATACACTACCTGTCTGAAGCTGAAAAGATGTTGATCCAAACCCTTTGATGTCATAGATTCCATCATCACCCAATTCTACCTTCATATTGAACTTCTTATCCCAATAGTTTATAAGATTTTGTTTGAAACCTATCATGTGTTTGGAGGCCCCGTTGTCCACTAACCAAACATCCTCTGATTTGGTTAAAGTGCCAGAAAGGGCTGAGATAAGATAACATTCTCGACGTTGTTTTTGTTCTTTGGTGGCAGCCCTGGTTCTTCTTCTTTGAGGTTGTTTTTCCTCAGTTGCAACTGAAGCATAAAACCTACCTCTCTGCTTCTACTGTGAAGGAGGGTTCCTGCAGTCTTTTTCATAATGACCTAGCCTTTTACATTTAAAACATCTTATTTTAGATAATTGAGAGTGAAAGTGAGATTACTTATCTTGGGGTTTCTTACCTTTGCCTTTGTGTTGAGGAAACTTCTTCCATCTCTTGGATTTAAGTGAAAGAGCATGGTCTCTTACCGTTGAGGGCTCATTTCTACTTTTGAGTCTACCTTCTTCTTCCAAGCAATCATGCCATAATCTCTCAAAGTTGGGTTGAACTTATCTTCCGTTGATAGAAGAGAAAAAGGTCTCCCATGAGTTAGGGAGACCATCAACTGCAGTTTGTACAAGGTCATCATCATCTAGTGCAATTTCAATTGTTGTAAGTTGTCTCTGGTTTCAACAATCTTGGAAAAGAAAGCAAAGAAAGGTTCATCCTTTCCCATATTTAATGTACGTAGTTGTTTCTTCAATATCCTCTTCTGAGTTGGAGCCTTCTTTTCATAAATATTTGCTAGGGAATCAAAGCATTCTTTGGCTGCCCTTAGATAACCAATGAGGGGCATCATGTTATCCTTAACTGAATCAAAGATAATTCTTTTAGCTTTGGCCACCTCTTCTTATATGCTTCCCTGCCTGTATTTGAGTTGGGCTCTTCTATCACCCTGGTAACCAACTCATCCAAGTCACCCTCTTCTAGTATGTTACATACCCTAGCCTTCCAAGCATTGAATTTGGAGGCACCTTCTAGCCTATCTTCTGCTTTGACTGAAGATGAAACCATGCTTATTTAAAGATAAAAAAAAATTTACTGTTGATCTGCAAAACAAACCCTAAAACAAGGATCTACGTAGGCTCAAAAGTCTGCTACTAGTGAGATTTTTTCACGCCCTAAGCTCTGATACCATGTTAGAATTTAGGGAAAATAAAAATAGTGATATCCTTTTAAAAATTGAACTCTGATGTATGACCATATCATCACTTTATAACAAAATCTGAAGTAGATGAAATATTAAAATACAAGACTGAATATGCTAAAGAGAACAAACTTAATCCAGGACTGATCAAGAACAAAAAAACAACATTTCTGAATATTAAATTAAGCTAGAAACATAAGTAAATCATAGTAGAATCAGATCTGAACTTTACCTTAGCAAAATAAAGAAAGAGGTACCTGATGTATAGATGTAATATGCTCAAAATTTTATGTTTAAAGATCATGGATCAAAACCCCAAGGGTTTTATCTCAACCATGATCTTAAGTGGACTGCTTTGCCAAGGAGGACTCAAGGACAATCAGCAAGAAAAGGGTTGATACAGAAACCAAAAACAACTCATCTAGAAATATCCACACTGAACTTAAATTCTACAACCAATTAGGGCTTGTCAAACCCTATACAATTCTGGTTAGAAGATACCAACAACAAGAGAGGAGGTAACCAGGGTTGCCAGTAAGACAATGATAGCATTAGGGAACCCAACAACAACTAGGAATGTAGCAAGGGGAGGCAACGACACTATGGGACAACATAAGGAGGGGAACGACTCTCATAGAAAACATAAGGAAGGCAACAACACACCTTGGAACTGAGAGAGAGGGTAGTGACACACTTAGACAACGAAAGGAGGGAAACACAACACCTTTACTCAGCAAGCACACCAGAACATAAGCTCCCAGCCAACAAGATAAAACATCCAAGGAGGCCATACCTCAGAATTGTAGGAGAGAGTCCACCAAGGAGACCATGGCAAGACAAAGAGACCAACTTGAGGTAGCTGCAGCAAAACCAGACTAAGGAATGAAAGATGAGTGTGTGAATGAGAGAGGGGTAGGTCCTCTTTATAGTTTTAGAAGAGGGCGAGGGTTAAATTAAAACAAATAATAAATGACACTTTAATTAATAAAAATATTAATTAAAAACTCAAATAAGTCAAAGTTACTTAAAAAACCCAACACCACATCAAACAAGAAGGGAAACAAAATCAAGCAAGGGGGGGAGTTCAAGACAAGGTCAAGGGGGTTCCCTTCAATGGAAAACATGCCCACATAAGTCTCGTGATAACTTATAAACTTTTATCATCACTGCATAAGAGGAAACATCCATGATGTGGTCATGTCCATCTTCGTGGTTTCTCGTAGGTCTCATGGACCATCCCGAGAGAGAGGAAGAAGATCACACATCATCACATCTTGGTACATGACCAAGAACTACTTGGTCTAAGACCAGGGTACCCCAGAACAGATATGGGGGACCTATAACACATCTAGGGTATTTCATCCACCAAGGTACAAGACCAAGGATCAACCCAAGCGTTTAAGCAAGGATTCCATGGAACACATCGAGGGGCCCTAAAACACATCTAGGGACTTGCATCATTAACCACCAAGGAACACATCCAAGGATCAATCCAAGCACCGAGCAAGGATTACCTGGAACACATCCAAGGGACCTAGAACACATCTAGGGACTTACTGATTGGTCCTTGACCAAGAACCCCAACAATACACTGGGGGGGGCTCACTAGGTTCTTTTGCCATGGCCCAAACTACTTGGTCCCAAACCAAGAACCCCAGGAGTGTACTAGGGGACCTAGATCTAAGCTAGGGTCTTATGGCATCCTCCTGGAGAATCGCTCTTGCAGCTACACTAATTTCAACAAATACATCGTGAAAGATGCCTCCTTAGCTAAGAGGGAGTGTTGATGTTTTGGTAGCTGTGGGAGGATCTTTCCATCCTAGATGACCTTTCTTAGATGTGGAGAATCTTCTGGAAGCAAGAGATCCATTGGATAGATGTTGAAATACCCTAGAAGAGAATTCATCCCAGAAGAATAAAGTATAATGAAAAGAAACCTTCCCATAAGAGAAGTCGACCCAGCTAGAAGGACAAGAAGACTATAAATAAGGAGGCGCCTTAGCTGATTTGTTCACACACACTCTCTCAGCTACACAAAAGCAAGGCGCAACTTTGGAGAAGGTTACGTAGTAGTTGCAGCTGCACAATTTATTACTGCTCAATATTTTGGTATCTTTCTCTTGTACGCTTCTCCTTCGGAGTTGCGCTACCTTTTGTATGGTGTTGTTGTTGTAGCTTGAGTGGTATTTATGGTTAATATAACACTTGTGCTAGGGTTTATTTGATTGCACTTGCTGCTATAGCAGGAAAACCCCCTACAGACTACACTAGGGTTCTAAAGTGCAGGCAGAGCTAACCGTCTAAAGTCTCCTACTTTTAACAACTATCCTGACAGTACCCCACAATCATGCATAAAATACAAAGTATAGGGATCCGGTAGGCTTATCTTAAACCCCGCGTCCGATGTCGATACCTTTGCGCTCCGTTGTTTCCCAACTGCAGATCTCCTTCCAAGGCTAACCTGCATTCACCAAAATACAAACAAGAAACTACGAGCATGCATTCTATATATTGATTAGTGGGTTAGATATCATAACAAAATATAAATAAATAAAAAATATTGAAGACATCATTTGGCGAGATGGAAAAAATACTTCTTTATATTAATCTCACAAAGTCACTTACAATATGAGACCGACAACTGCTCCTCGAACTCGGTCCTGGGGTCCTCTTCACCAAGATCCAACTGCTTCCACGTATCTTTCTCCTCTTCAGTTCTCTCTAGGGAAATGGCAAGGGTTTGCAATGGAGGAAAAAGGCTAAAATAAGGAATTTTGTCTCAAACTCACAATGTGGTTGCAAATAATTGGGGCAAGCGGGAATACTAAAATGGGCAGAGTTTCTTTGCTCTCATGCTTCTTGTAGGAATGGGACCCCAACACCTTCTTTTATATGCCAAAAATATAGTTATTCGATTGGGTGATCGACTATGGGCAGTCAATTGGTTAGGAAACTACCCAAAAGCCTGTATCCCCTTGCAACTTTTTTTTTGTTGCAATTTTTGTGAATATACACAGGCTGTAATGGTGCAGCTAGCATACGTACACGAGCTGTAGAGGTGCAACAAGCGTGTGTACGCGAATAGTAGTGGTACATGGTACGTACATCTTCAAAAATATGTTTTTTTAGAAGAGTTATTCAATGATGGCTTGGAAAAAATAGCAAGTAAGATGGCCTGATGACAGGTATGCATGTATGGTGCAATTTAGGGTTATAACACCCATACACACATGAATTGTGCAGTGCAGTGCTTAAATGCACAGATTTTTGATTGGAGTACAACTATGCTAGACTGCATGAAGAGACAACTCACCGAGTGTCGCAGGCGAGAAAACAAAAACTTCGGGTTCAGACCATTCTATGTTCTTTCTTCTTCGAGAGGGTACCCAGTCTTAGTCCATGAGAGACAGTGCGGGGGCATGAGGCCTCCTCCCCTGCATTATGTATATGGGTGGCATTGCTGCCACGACAGGGGGGTTGAAGGACCATAGAGGCCTTCGATGATAAATTTTTTGACTGGTGGGCACGACAGATTCCGACGATAGAGGACTACCACTATGTCAGGATCAACTTTTCCAGAGTTTCGAACATGCCCTTACCTCCCAGAGGTGATCGAGGAGAGATAGGTACGTTTGTTTTTTAAAGTTATTTAATTTTTTGTTTCTTTATATATATATATATATATATATATATATNCCAGAGTATCTGACAACTATGTATCTGTTATGTACAGATGTGGGACCAGTGCGTCCATCAGAATTCTTGAGAACTAGGCGGCGTCCTCAACCAGAGGCAGTACCAGCCGCAGTAGTCGGACCAACAATAGTAGTAGAAGGGGGACCTCCAGTTGGAGAGGCTGAGAGAGTATTGAGACAGGTGGAGTGGAACCTCACCGTGCTCACTCGTACAGTCCCTATGGCAGAGATTGAGGATCTCCCACCGTTGATGCAACCTCACGTAGTTGGGGTGCCACGGACCTGGGTCCAACTCTTTCGGCGTTTGGAAAACGTCGTTGTTCACTACAACAAGGCCAACAAGCCTCACCCTTAGCTAGGATGGACCACTTACATGACAATGACACTTTTTGTATATTTTTGAAGGCATAAGCCCCGTGACTCTTACTGGACATATATTTTTGAGGCACTTGCGCCCACCTATGTACTCTGATATTTTCGATATATATATGTGTATTTACATCTTTTTATGTCTTATGTATTACATTTATTTACAAATGTATTTACATGTGCGTGTGTGTTTTTTTTCTTACATGTGTGCAATATGCCAAGCTAATACATGATTAGCTAGAGTATCTGTGATTTGATTCAATCTCCTAGGAACATGGATATACGTAATGTAATCAAAGCTCCGTTCTAAGAAACGTATCCTAAGGAACCATCGGTGTAGAAAAGGATCATAAATGCGGTAAACCCCATTTAACTGGGACAAAACTAGCTGAGCGTCTAAGTAGACCCAGAGGTGAGAGATACTATGCGACAAAGCGTCACGAAGCAACTCTAAGACTGCGATGTATTCAACAATATTGTTTGTGGCATCACCTA
This sequence comes from Picea engelmannii, assembly GCA_009831015.1. Classification (NCBI taxonomy): domain Eukaryota; kingdom Viridiplantae; phylum Streptophyta; class Pinopsida; order Pinales; family Pinaceae; genus Picea; species Picea engelmannii. The sequence goes on along the minus strand of ML791077.1, from coordinate 273,251 downwards.
AACAGATACCTCCTGAAGATAGCAACTGGCCCTGAGATGTGAAAATCACCCGCTGCAGAAGCAAGCCTCCGAGTGTGTCGGCTAGCATCGTTTGCAAACCCAACGAACACCTCTGATTCACTTGACATCTTCCACAGTGAAAAAAATGACATAAAAAATGACATGTCCATAAAACAAAAAGAAAAAAACTAATTGTATAAAAACTATACATATGTACAAGAAGTCACCCAAGGCAACCTACCTACGAGTAATACTTCTTGAGGTAGAGCCCATTTCTAGGCTTTGCCAAAGCATTTCCCTCAAAGTCCACCAGACAATAAGTGCCCTTCTTTAGAAACTCCTTCATGATGAAAGGTCTGAATCACATGGGTTTGAACTTGCCTGCCCCTAGGGGATCATTATCTTGGCCATAGACCAGGACAAGGTCGCCTTCGGAGAAAATCTGAGGACGAACGGATCGATCATACTGACACTTGACTTTTTGTTTGTGAGCCTCGTTGGCCAAGGCCGCATCCCCACGCTACTCATTGAGCTGCTCAAGATATAATAAACGCTCTTCAAGCGGTGAAGTGTCTGACAATAATAGTACTGCCAACTTTAGAGATGGGATCTGACACTCTATAGGCAAGACTGCTTCCAGCCCGTAAACGAGTTGAAAGGGTGAGAAACCGGTTGCAGTCTTAACAGACGTTCGGTAGGCCCATAATGTCGAGTACAACATCAAATGCCAATTTGACTTGGCCGAATTGATCGTTCGTTGCAGAATAGTCTTGAGGGACTTATTCACAGCTTCTACCTGACCATTCGCTTGTGGGTAGTAGGGTGACGAATGTTCTTGCCTCAACCCAAGCTTTGACGTTAACTCGGACATCATTTTATTCTGAAAGTGACTTCCATGGTCAATGACAATCTCCCTCGGGACGTCGAACTTTGCTATTATCTGGTTAAACAAAAAGAGAGTTGTTGTCTCTCCATCATCTTTGAACGTTGGCATAGCCTCGACCCACTTCGTGAAGTAGTCTACTGCTATGATGATATAACGGTGCCCCCTTGCTGAAGGGGGGTTGTATGTAGTCTAATCAATCCCCCACTTGGTGAAGGGACCAACTGTGATGACGGGAAACATGGGAGCGGGGTGTGCCCTCATATTTCGAGAGAATATCTAACACGGGTGGCACTTCTTGACCGATTCAACACAATATTTGATTAATGTCGGCCAAAAGTTATTGGCTCGTAGAATCTTCTGGGTTGTTGCCAACCCAGACAAATGACCGCCACATGCTCCGGTGTGGCAATCATTAAGCACGATTTCCGCTTATTCATGAGTGAGACACCGATGAAGGATACAATCTACACCTCGACGATACAAAGTGTCCTCGAGTATGAGATAATTTTTGGCCTGATGGCATATACGTCAACGCTCATCACAAGAAGCAGAGGCGGGGCACTTCAAAGTCTGGAGATAGACTAGTATATATCCATACCAGGGGTCCGAAGACACGATAAAAAACATGTCTCCTTTAATAAGCAACTCTTTGGGTAAAACACCACCTGACTCGACCAGAAGTTCTGAGATGAGTTCCGCAAAGACCAGTGACTTTTTGGATTTCACCGAAACAAAATCCAAGTCAAATTCCTGGAGGATAACTATCCTGATAAAATATAGAGAAGAACAACAACATGGTGGAAAAGACTCACTAGCCAACACTTTATTATTCACTCCAATGTTACATATTTATAGTACAATGGGTGACACCACCTCATAGAGAGATTTGCTCTAGATCCTAAAATCATGCATGATGACTAAGCTAGACAATCTTAACTAAATCATTAGTCATCACTTGAGGATATATTACTAATATCCTAAATGAATAATACAAATATAGGTGACAATTTAGACTTAGTGATTGGTAAAGGTAAGCCATAGGCTAACAATCCCCCCCTCAATCACAAGTCCGATCAATAATACCGGCAATAAAGCATAAACTGGTATCAATTCCAAGTCTTCATACTGAAACTCCTGAGCTGAGCCTCAATGAAGAACTGCCTGAAAAACCGCCAATCTGGATGTTGAATGGTTCATCTAAAATGAACTGAAAGAGAGATGAGATATGGAAGTGAACAACTGCAATATCTGAACATTCCCTGATTGCTTGACAATTTAATCATTTTGCCAAGTATTTTAGCTAGAAGAATCTGATGTCTTCTGCTAATTGGTGAACATATAGTATCACCACTCTACCATCAGTGCATCACTGAAGTGCTCTCTGAATCCGTGGTTTGGGATGACCACTAACCAATTGATACCATGTATCTGATGGTTTTTGGATAACCACTAACCAATCTTGACACTTTTAGGTGTCCAACAACATCCCAATGTATAATGTGTATGATTCAATTGCAAGTCATTGAACCATA